>MCJB01015542.1:73274-86300 GCA_002018475.1 Nicotiana obtusifolia | reverse complement strand
TGACAGATAGACGAGGCTCCCCCACTACAGTAGGTTGTCCAGTTCAGCGGATATTGGCGAGATCCATCCTTCGGACTTGTCACAGTCTTGGTATGCATTTTGTTGTAGGCATTATGGGCATGTCGGGGCCCTGTTCCGACATAGGTTGCATTATGTACTTTTTTGTAGAGGCTCATAGACAAATGTCAATTTATGCATAGACGAGTGATGGGTTGACTTATGTACAGTTGAATTGCCTTGTCGGCAAACGTATGTATTTTATTTTATGGTTTTGCATTGCAGCCTTGTTGGCCATATTATGTATATAAGTATGTTCGTATCATGGCATGACGTCTCGGTTCGTTATAATTATTATTCGAGATTATATACATATGACAAGCCTTATAGATAATAAGGAAAGTTAGATGAAGGGTACGCCGGTGCCCGTTGAGTAGGGTCCGGTGCCAGTCGCGGCCCTCCGGCTTGGGTCGTGACAGCTTGGGCTTAAAGGGCCCCTCCGGAGTCTATACACCCCCCCCCAGTGAGCGCAGGTACATACTGAGTGCGAGTGCCAAGTGCTGATTGAATGGGAGGGCTGAGTGACTATGGCCCTGATAGGATGCATTTTATTTCATTATTGTTGCACTTAGCTGCCATGTATCATTGTCTTGAAATTTCTGAAAGATATTACACTCTGTTTCACTTAAGCTTGTCATGGAGTAACTGTTTTGACCTAATATCGAACTTGAAAGCATGCCTACGTTCCTATGTTAACATCACTGTAATTGAACTATAACTTTGAAGCTCGCCACTACTTTCAGTTCTTTATTTAGTCTTGTTACTTACTGAGTTGGTTTTACTCATGCTATACCCTGTACTTCGTGTGCAGATGCAGGTGTTTCCGGACACGGTGGGTGTTGATTCACTGTGCAGTTGAACCTTCGGAGATTTCGAGGTAGCTGCTTGACATTTTTGCAGACCTTGTTTCTCCTTCCCTACCTTTTCACTTATTGTATTTAGTTTCAGACTATCATAGACAGTATATTCCGTCCTTGTGATACTTACATGCTCATATACTCAGTGACACCCCGATGTTGGAAATTTCCGCGTTGTATTTTGGATTTTCTATCCTGTATATGAAGAGTTTTATTATTTAAACTGTTTTAAATCCATTTTCTATTAAAAGTGTTGGAGTATTTCGTAAGTGTCGTCTTGGCTAGTACCACGATAGGCGCCATCATAACATGTTAAGATTTTGGGTCGTGACAACTTTCGCCGAGCATCGCTGGCGACCAACTCCGTCAAGCTGCAGAGATGGAGGAGCAGCATAGATGAAGCGAGAAAAGAAAGGGAAAGAGAGGAGCGGGAAAAAGGAGAGGGGAAGGAGGAGTCACTGGCCGTGACGTGGCCAGATTTGGCCGGTATCGTTGGAGCTCCTAGAGGTAAGAAGACACGTGAGAGGCACTGCGGCTGTTCTCTCTTCAAGAGAATGAGAGATTGAGAGGGAAAAATATTTGAAAGAGAGAAGGGTTGTGCGGCTCCAGACATAGGAAATGAGGGGTTGGTCTATTATTTTTTTAGGATTTTTGGGTTATAATATGTAGTGTGCATAAGTTGGGTATGAGTAGAAAACTTAGGGGCCAAGAATGGGTCTTTACCCATTGGGTAAAAAATATTACATCATTATTTATTGTCACATCAATATGACTTATTAGCGTCACATGTACTGTCACCTAAGATGTTTAGTCACGTCAAATGTCACATCAAATGTGTCGCTGCATCGAACGTTGACATGACATTGATTTGGCTTCACTTGATTCGTATTCTGATATAAATTCTACTGGCTTCCATGTTATTATTAGACCGTGCTATAAATTTATAAATAATTATTGAATTGAAAAATATGATTTTCGGTATTAATTTGAAGATACCAACTACTACGATGGTGTTGTAGTAATTATTTTATATTTCTTAAATGATAATGAATTGATAGAAAATCCTAATAATTTGGAAATAGGACAACTATCAATAAATTATTTGAATTTTGAAAAATGCACAAAAATGGTAGTATTTAACTAATTGCAATAAAATGATAAAAAAATCCTATATTTTGTAAAATGAGAATAATTATGAATAAATTGCATTGCAGTTAAAAATGTGCAAAATACTACATTTTATCATTTTTTTGACGAGGAAGCCTACAGAATTTAATTTTTAAATACGGAGGGTCAGAATTGATTGTCAGCAGCGACTACAATTTAAAGGAATAGGTTAGAATTATCGATGATTAGGATCATCTCAAAGAAACTGTTTCTAACTCAATGATTGGTTAGATAGTTTGTGAATTTTGCAAATAATTAGATAAGATATTGCTCAGTCTCATACTTTTAGTAGTATACTCTTGTGCCATGTACTAAAATGTCTCACTAATGTCTAATGATATTATTCCTATTTTCTTGGAAAAGTTCAGTCTTATACAAGAGAACTTTGAGTGAAGAACCTGGTTCATCGAGCTTATATGGTATGTATTCTACACTCCGCATATTTTGAAATAACTGCATTTGGATCATGATCTGAAAAGAGTCCCACTTTATCCCAAGCTATTTCGGAACCAATCAGTTACAAATGAACAAGTTTCACCAAGAGATCCACGCGCCATAATTGCTGAAATATTTGGGGAAGAGTCCAACGTCTTTAAACTGAAACTCTCAATGTGATTAGACTTCTAGACTCCAAAAAGGTGTCATTATACAATCAATCTTTGCCTCCTTAAACTGATCTGACCCTACTCTCTTCCTTCATATCTTATTTTCTAAAGATCATAATTTGTAAACCCTAAACTTCTCTCGAAATTCTTCATCTGCCTACACTGATCAAATGGCAAAATTACCTGAAAGCTTCCACTGAGAGCCCTTCTTCACCACCCAAAGAACTTACGCCCACACATTCAATCACCTAAAGCCCCAAGAAAAAGCATGTAAAGATGCTGGCACGAAAAACAGTGGCTAGTAGAGAACAAGCTATGATATTGAATGAGCAATTGCACGCTAGTGAAGCAGAAGAACCCCAAAAATCTGATGAGTCCTTCAAGTCTGTGACTGAGGGAGAAGAACCAATTTCATCTGAAACTGAACAAGTAACTTCTAGGTTTAAAACTTTTGATGTTGCTTCTGAAATAGCCGAGAATCTTGAAAATAGGTTTGTGTTGGTTGGTTCTATTGCTGGTGTAGAAACTTTTGGTACTGAAAATATTGGTGGTTAGAATAAAAAAAAAAGAGTTGGGGAGTTGAATTAGATGTGAAGGGACGGGAGGAAGAACAAGTGGTTGTATTTAATTCACCCATTTCTTATTGATTACATGAAGAGACAGGTGAAATGGTGGCCTGGAGTGAAGAGATTAGTGATAATGAAGGGACTGTGGATGAAAGTATGGTGATAGAATCACAGGATATAGGTGATGGTTCTTGTAATAGAAGTGCAGTAGAGGGGCTGGTTAGGTTAAGGAAAAGGGTTCTTACAAAGGATCCTTCTCTTGCTAAAAATAAACAAAAACCCTTTCATGACCTGCTGCAAAAAGTGTCAAGTAGTTACAATCCAAAAAAGAAGAGCAAAGTTGGAAATACTTCAAGAAAGGATATAGCTGGCGCACTAAGAGAAAGCCTGCTCCTTTTATGCCTGTAGCAACTCCTCCCACAATAGGAAGAACAACAAGGCGCAAGAAGAAGCAGAGTGAGGCTAATATTAAAAAGGCCTTAGATGAGAGTGCGAAGAAAGTCGCTTCGAAAGGAAAGAAAAAGTCTGGTAAGCCAAGTGGAGTAGTCCAAATTGAGGAGATGAACCTGGTTTATGAAGTTGGAGATAAAGATGTCGAAGTACCCACACCTAATGACAAAAAGAGAAAGACTTCTCAAAAGAATTCTCAAGAAATGACGGCTGGGGAAAAGAGCTCAGTTGTGTCTAAAATAAACAGGTCTGCCAAAAGAAGCAAGAAGGCTCAAATAGGTGGAAGAAAACAGTGAAGGATGTTGAGATTGAGAGGCTGCAGAAAAAGGCTTTCTGAAGTAGAAGCTGAGAGGCATACTTCAATGCAGAGTTAGCAAAAGAGAACAGAAGAATGGTGAAATTGTCCAAGATATGCTTAAACTGCTTCACGCCAAGAACCAAGAATCTGGTCCTTCCCAATCTTAAACCCTTCTTAGCCTAGTTTACAACCAGTGACCCAAGTGGGATGTTTTTTGCTTTTTTTTTTCTCATGGTTCTATGCTTTTATTTCTTCTTATGCTTTGTGGTAGGATCTTATCAATGAAATTCACTACTTTTTCTCTAATTGTTTGTTGATATTTCATAGATGGCTAATATCCTTAGATTGATAAAGAGAAAATTGAATCCATGATTGCATTTGAAGTAGCTCTAGTGGCCATGATTGATATATGCTAAAATCTTGTTACTCAACTTAATTATGCAACATTTCGATGATGCCAAAAGGGGGAATATAAGGTGTGATTTTGCGTTGGACTGTGATGTTTATAACCTAATGAACTGGTCCTTGATGATTTGTGACTTTGAATGGAAAGTATTTTGATATTGTATTTGATGTTGAGTTGAGCTAAAACATGTTCCATACTTTTGAAAAGCACAGAGTTTGTCATCATGAAAAAAGGGGACTTTGTTGACCCGAGCGGTTTTGCTTTTGATGATTGACAAAGGAACACATGCATGAACCAGGTCCACGGATAGTATACACAGGTGATGGGAAGAATCAAGCAAAAGGAATGCACGTGAGAGGGATAAGTATAAGTGGTTATTTCTGATAATTCCTGAACGAAACGGCTGCATATTTGATAAGGAGCAAGACTCCTTACTTGAAGAGAACTCTATCTAAGATAAGGAAGGAGTTAGAAGTTGAAGATAACTAGAACTCTTCCACCAAGGAAGAGTAAAACATTAAAACTATAGTTAATCATTATTCTACTAACTCTATAAATAACAATTGTTTCTCTTTTACATGTGACACGCACATACAGAAGTGAAAGCACGAATTAAGAGCAAAATAGAAAGGCATTTTGTGAGCAATTCCTGTGAGATTCAAGAGTGTGATCCTGAAGCTACACGAACCAGATTGAAGAACCAACTCCATTAAGAGTTTTATGTGTCTTTCTTTATTTCTAATTCAAAGTGTAGTAGGCATTTTGAGTTGTACCTTTCAGCTTTCTTAGAAGAAAATTGTACTAGGTACCTGAGTTGTATTATTCAAGTTAGAGTTAACTTGAAGTAGTCACAATAGCCTTTTGCTACAAAGGTTAGAGTTAATCCTTAGATTTGCAAGATGTTGTAAACTAGAGTTGTATCTTTCAAGTTAGAGTTAACTTGAAGTAGTCACAACAGCTCGTGGCTAGTTGCTACAAATGTTAGAGTTAATCCTTAGGTCTGCAAGAGGTTGTAAACTTTGTTGTTGGCTAAGAGTTGTAGTGAAGTGCTTGGGAAAAATCCTATTGGTTAGTAGGTCATGGTCTTTTTACCTTTTGAGCCGGGTGTTTTCTACATAAAAATTCTGGTGTTCTTTACTTTCTGCATTATTTATTCTGCAACTGTAGTGTAAGGAACGCATAGAAGAACCAGGTCCTTCGATATTCCAGTGCACGCGAAAATTAGGCACCACACAAATCACTCCCCCTCTCTTATGTGGTATTGAAGAATAAAACATCAAGAATGAAGGCGGGTGCACACTTGAGAGTAAATAATGTATTAGGGTTTACAAGTGTGTGTAATCCCTTGCCTCATGTTAGTAATATATAAGTGAGGTCATCAAAAATGATGCAAGGGAGTGTCCAGTACACAACATGCTTCAATAGTGTTGTTGTATTGCTGCTTGTGCAGTGCTGCAGCTTTAACAGCTGTAAGAGTTGACTTGTACTATGACCGGAGGAACTGATATCTATCTGTACCCTCTGCTGTTCCCTTAACTGATTTCATTGGAACTTGTGCCAGACATTAACTTGTTGTTGTGAGCGCGGAGAGGCTAGTTGTATCAGGAGATTCCTATCTGGTTCTCATATGAAGTTTGTTAAATCATCAAAACAAAAAGGCACATAACATATCACTTATCAGTCATATGGTAGCTAATTGTACTACTTGAAAAGGTCAGTTATGTCAACCACTTGAATTTAGGTTCATTTTGTCAATAGGTCATATGTAACATTCACAAGATGGTTCGTTGTGAGGTGACAAATTGCTTTAAAGACGAGGATATAGCAAATACTAGAACCATTTTGGTAACAAAAACTTTAAATCACCAAAGATCAACGTTACAAAACCATAGAATAGCTAAAACTCAGCCATCTGTTTTTTTAAAAAAAGTAGTTCAATCTAAACATAATCCCTGGAAAAAGATAAAGTCACTAATATAGCATGAAGGAACACCTTCTAGGAATCAGGAATAGGCTAAAAATATATACTAGACATATAAAGTATGTATTCCGAGTAGTTAAAGTTATTGAACTTAAACTAATAAAACTTAGTTATGTATAAACACCTAATATATTTTATTCCTACGATATTTTGGAAAAGCTTGAAGGAAGTTGGAAACCAAATGTAGTTTACTACTAATTATCGTGAAGCCTCTTATCGATGCTCTCATTATTTCCTCCCTATGTGGGTGTGGCTGACGGAAATTAAAAAATCATTTAGTCCTAGCATTGTTATTTCATGAAGATCTAAAATGAAATTTTGTGTTGGTTGTCAAGGGAGGAAGATGATTCCACCACCATACCAGTGAATGAAGCCTTGTGCTCTGTAACTATTCTGCAGGGTCAAATATTTCGCCATCTATGCCATGGATATATATATATATATTATAAAAGTGAGAAGTCCTAAACTAGAAAGTCAAATTACTAAAATATCCTTTTAAAACTTTAATTTCTTATAAAAAATATTTAAAAACTATATATTTTGAAGTGTCTATTCTAAAAGGTTGTATCTTTTTATTTAAATAAATGAATGTCATTTTTCCAATGTATTCAAACGTTGACTTTAGGAACAAAAAAAAAATAGAACATATGATCAACAGGAAGAAGAAAGAGAAAAGCGTGAGTACTTATACTAGGAAAAAGTTTGGAAATTTGGAGCTTGTAGGATTCATTGGTAGAAGTACTAATGTGTCCTAGCAATTAGAATAATGAGATCTTTTGAGATTTTATGGAGGTATGTGAAAAATACAGTCTTTTTAATGTTTACATATTTTATGATGCTTCTTTATTATCACTAATAAATGATAGATGGTAGTACATTCCTGCAAAAAATCAATAAATCATTAATAGAAAAAAAATGTTATCTTTTCATTATATATCCTTTTTTAGATAAATTTATGGAGCATATAACATATCACGATTTTTTAAAAGGATACAAATACTTGAAGGATTTTAGAGTATAGTTCAAAAATAGAAGATATATATACAATAAAATGAGTGATTATGTATTTCAATTGCTGCTACTATAATTTATCATTATGATGTGTTTGATTAAAATAGTTTAAGTTATAAATACCCTCATAAAGGACTAAGTATAACACAAAGTTATAAAAGTTTCTGCTAGTTTATAAATAATTATGTGAAAATAAAAAATACTTGAATTGAATTAACTTATCACATATGTATAGCATTATATTTATTTTAAAGGATTTAATGACTTCAGATTTAATTATCATTGTGTTATGCTGAGTTTTCATTATCAACAATTTAATTACATTATGATTTATTGGCTTATATAAACATCATTTGTAAACATATTTAATTGACTCTTCATCTTGTAGGAAGTTGTTAATTCTTGAATTTAAATAGGAAAATATTTCAAAAAGTGTAAACATTAAATTGACTCTTCATTTTGTAGGAAGTTGTTGTTAATTCTAGAATTTAAATAAAAAAATATTTCAAAAAGTTTAAAAACCCTTTTAGTATTATATATTTATATTTAATAATAATAACAACAATAATTTCATAAAAAATGAAAAAGATTACTCAATAATAATTTTTTTTAAAAGGAAAGGAAGGAAACCATTTGAAGTGACTTTACTAAAGGGTGTATTTCTTCTTTTAGAACTAACCCATTTGAATCTTTGACTGGCGGTTGATTGATATAAACCCACAACCTTTATTATATTTTAGCTATTCTCCAAAACCAAATATTCTACCTCACATATTAAAGCGACTAGAAATTCTCACCTTTTGTTATTCTTTTTTGTTCCTTATAATTCCTTCATTCATTCCTTCCTATTTTGTTAAGTTCTTCTAGTTAAAAAATCAAAGAGTACAACTTTGACGTTAACACCAGAATTCTGGTCATGACAGTGCAACCACATTGATAAAAAGAACATACACTAAGAGAATTGTATATAAAATATATTAGGTAAGATATGACTATATTTAATATTTATATCTTATATGATAAATTAATATAATTAAAAAATATTTAACTAACTTAACTATAATAGTTTTTGTTGAAGATCTAGATAATATTTAAAAATAAAATTTAAGTGTTACATCAACATAATAGAAATAAAATTGCAGCTTAAATAAATTTTACATCTATGTCAATATCTATTATAATTTCTAATGATTAACTCAATGTACAATATAATTAATTAACTTTTTGTCAATATTTTATTATTATTAGATTTATTGTCTTGACATTGCACATGCAAAGGACGTGAGAATAAACTTTCTCTCTCTCTCTCTCTCTCTCTCTCTACATGAGTTAGATCTTATGCTTGTATGAAAATGTATGTAATCAGTTACCTATTGTTTACCCGTAAAACGGTATAGTTGAATTTATAACGTATTTTATAGACAAGCGAATCGATTTGACCCAATAATAAAAAGTAAATGAAAATAGAGATAAGATTATCTAACGAAATTAAAGAAGATAACAAGCATAACAAGGACTTTAGCGTTTCCGGTGACAAGAGTGTATACAATATTCAAGTGTTTAAATAGAGCGCAATAGATTATGGCTTTTTGTGCACACAGTATTTCTTGTTCCTACAATGAATGTTAATCCTTCTATTTATAGATATAATCAGGGACACAAGATTCTCAAATCAAGCTACTCTTAAATGAGAATAAAATCATCATTGGTTGTTGCATAACGGTTGGTCTTAAATATTGATATTCTCTATAACGGCTGCTCATTAAATGCTGCCCGGTATCAAATCTTTGAATCATTTTTCAGGTACTCTGTCTTCAGGATCTATCTAACACCGACCAAAAACTCGCGCCCGGTGCCATTCATCTGCTGACTCACGTTCTACCTGTGTTTGGTTCTACGTGTCACCTCATCATTCCGCCAACTATTACTGACCAATTTTACACCAAACAGATAGTCCCCTTACCCTTTCATGTGACGCAACTCAGCGCTATCGGGAAGTAGATAAGAGTTCTTTCCTTGGCGAGAAAGTTCATGAACGGTCTCTAACACTTGAAAGGACGCACTTCTTCTTGCACTTAATAAACCGAAAACATGTTGCTCCGTGATTTGGCAAGTATTTTCACCAGTTTTCGAGGTAATCATATCCACAATATTTGCCATCTGTAACTTCTCCACTACGCATCATTTTTAGTCCTTACTTTCATAACACTCACAACTCCTTCTTCTTCACTGAATCTCCCTAGAACTTTTCTGGAACACTCAACTTATTCAGTAAGAAATTCTTCACAGATCTTTTACCGTCATATCTTTTTAAACTGCTATCTCCGGAAACACTAGCCTTCTCTTCGGTGGAGGCCCAAAGAATAACAAAACCAAATAGGTTGACATTGATTCTGAACCTCCAACCGTAAACACCATCATACCACTTCATTTTAGCACAACATCTGATCTCCAACAACATAAACCACCTCCGAACTCAAAAAGAGACAGGTTCTGATCTGCCCGTAGATACCCTTTTCCATTTGCCCTTATAACATCCCTATTGTGAAGGAGGAATGTAACTGGGGTAAATTCAAAATTCTTATCTCTGATGCGGTAGAATGAGTTACCTACACGAAGCCGAGGTTCACGTATGTCTACACATACCCCTCTACTTTGGGTCCTTTCACCTTGGGAACGGGTGAAGGAATTGACCTAAAATTTTGACACTGGTACCAAGTTAGCTTGACACATGTAGGCCCATCCATATGGCGTACCATGGCTTGCCTCGGCCAACTATGTGCTGAAACTAGGAAACCCTTACACTTGCACATATAATGAATCTTTACTCCCCAGAGATCGGGGGTGTATTGAATCTCAGCAAGCATGGCCGCCACACCATTCTTACCACTATTGAAGATGACAATGAACGTGGATGGATGAAACACTTTGTTGTCATTGCTACCAGAGACATCATCTCGGCCACAACGCTAGATTTTCCCTAATCATGGAACCTTTCCCCTAAGTCTTCGTATATTTATTTCTTTTCTTCGTCAAAAAACTTTCTCCTTAGATAAAATTTTATTTTCTTCATTCCAGCTACTCGCTGGGAACCGTCACGGGTTCAAGCCCTGGACCGATGGGTACAGAAGATTCTGGATATTACTACGCCAAAATCCCGACTGTAAAAAGAGATGGCTCCTAAATACGGGTGGAGAGCCAAGAACCACGGTATGCAAGGTAATTCTTCTTTATTTCAATCTCAACAACTTAGGAGCAATTTTTTAACTATTCTTTTGTTCCACATAGGACTTCCGAAGGGTTCTGTCGTGTGCTCCGACGTCGAGGCTCTCAATGACCCCGGAGGCCGAACAAGTATTGCAAAGTGCCCTTAGTCGGAGCAGGGCTCGCGGATCTGCTCGAACCTCCGGTGAGAGTGCCTTCTCTCGGAGTCCCCTGTCTAAAAGTAAGAAACCAAAGAGGAAGTATACCTCCTCGACTGGGGCTCAGGCGAAGAGAGTGAGAAGATCATCAACTAAACCGTTCACAGTGGTCATTGATGATGAAGAAAGGGCTAATAATGAAGGCGCCCATCTTCAAAGAAGAAAACGTTCTTCATCAACTCAACCAGGTGCTCAGCTGATAGAGCTTAAAAATCCATTGTCAAAGGAAGCTGAGGCACTCCGGGGGGAAATGGGTCTAGTTGAGAATGTTGATTCCTGCTTTTCTATCCCTGCCGATGTCCCCTGTCTGAGGAGTTCGGCCCTTGACCTTCCTTTGTCATTGACAATTGAGAGAGCCACAACTGCCACGCCTTCTACAATAATTGTTCTTATCCATCCACACTAACAACTCCTTATCCACCGACACCGACTGTCTCTTCCCCACCAGCACTGACTACTTCTCCTCCACCAACATCAGTCAAACAAGTAGGGAATGCCTCTCCTCCATGGTCTCCTAACCACAGAAATTAGAGAAATAATTACTCGATGCCTTATCAAGTTCTCGTGTAAGGCGAAGTGGCACTTTTTCGGTTTCGAACGAGTGCCATATTCTTTTCAAGTCGGTGGATCTCGCCAATTACGTGAAGCCACTGGCTTCAGCGAAGGATTGGAAAAAGATGGACTCCTTTTCTAGGGAGTGCCTAATAAACAACAGTATGCATTGCTCGACCAGGTAGTAACCTTACTTCTCTTTATCTATTTTCGATTTTTAAAGCAATAACTTTGATTCCATCCCTTTTTTACGCCAATCTTCTTGCCTCTGAGGGCCTGCAGAGGTTGATCCTAGACAATCAAGGCTTGCTTCAAAATGAGATCAACTTTTGGCTGAAAGGAATCAGCTCGCCGAGCGACTCCCGGTGATGAAGGCCAAAATCGCTCGGGCCCGGCTGCAGCAGTTTGAACAAGATAGGATGGCTCATAGCCAAGAAGCCGCCTAGCTACATGAGAACCTTAAAAAGGAAAACGCTATGTGGGTTGAACTACACGATACTGTGACTGCTACTGCTGAGCGCGAGTCAACCTTCATGGAACAAGTTAATAACTTGGAGGCTGGCTTGCGTGCCAAACTGAGGAGGCCAATGCTGTCGAGGAGAGGAGTGAGAAAATGGATGACAGACTCAAGAGAGCCATGGAGCAAAACCAACTTCACTCAACCACCAACGTTGAGCTTGATTCCAAAATCAGCGCAATGAAGGCTGAAAATGAAGAGCTCCAAACCAAGATTGATAAGCTCCGAGCAAAACTACAGGACCAAGAAGATTCCCTTGTCTTCGAGAAGACCTATGCAATCTATCATATGAAGAGGATGACATTGGATGAGACAAAGAAGGCATTGCCAACATTGATACAAGCATTCCTAAGGTTCGGGAACTGGAGAACCGCTCGTGAGAGCCTTCTCGCTCAGCCCACTGTATCTGACTCCTCGAATACTAATTTTGAGTATTCTAGATTCGAAGGGGAAATTGAAGAATATGAAGGCCTCAAACAGGGAGCGAAACAGCCTTGTTATACCAGAGAAAGTGAAAACCCTTCTCTCCCTTCGGGTTATGGCAGCAAAGAATAATGTATAAATTTTTTCTTTTAACTTTGTAATTATGTCAAAACTTTTTACTATGTTTTGGCATTATAATTAATAAAAGAAACTTTTTACCAAAGTGTTTGTGCCAAAACATTCCTTTTCATTTAATTGAGAAAGCTTCATGAATATTTTCACATCTGATAGCCTTCGATTCCGGGCATAAGTTCTTCCGGAATCTACCCTTTACTATGAGGGTTTTATAAGATAGGGACCTTATGTTTATGGTTCTCTTGAAGAGGACGTCTCATGTTCATTCAGGCACAAGCATTTGAAGTTTTTGTTAACTTCCAAATCATAAAATAGATTACATTATTATTCGGATAAGAAATAAGACAAGAATAAAAGGACTTTGACTTATTCCCTCTATCTTTAAAAGTACATTTACACAAACATTTATTTTCTTAAGTAAATAAAGCTGCCAATACATGTAGCTAACCTGTATCACTTATTTCTATGGAGCCGATCATGCAGTTCCCGATCTTGATAAGATATTGACGCCAGTTCTAACAGTCCCCGATTTACATGGCATTCTTGGTGTCATATCATGTATTACTCCCCCCCCCCCCC
>MCJB01015542.1:50199-73254 GCA_002018475.1 Nicotiana obtusifolia | reverse complement strand
AAGTGTTCGAATGCTAAGTGTGAGGATTCGAACACTGGAAGTCTTGCATTCACCGAAGGCCTTTTCTGTTGTTTTATACTTTATACTGCTACTTCATCGATGGAGACAACATGTTGAAGGTTAAAAATATGTTTGAGTTTTGGGAGGCGAGATTTGCCGTCGAACCAAAGATTATTTAACCATTCACAAGTTTTTTTCCACACGAGCTTATGGTCGTCGATCCCGTGGTGGAGGACCTTTAGTGCCTTGATATTGAAGGTCTTGCCTTTGCTGATGATCCTCCCTTCGTAGTATTCTTTACGTTACTGCCTCGTTAAAAAGCTTTCTAGAAAAACCCTATAAGGACAAAAACTTGTCGAAGGAAAAAAGACTGCAGCACATACTTTCAGTACCTACAAGGATCTTCATCAATAATACCTTTTGAGGTGAGTTACGTTCCAATTTCTTTGTTTGACCCCATCGATATTTTCCAATTCACACGAGCCTTTACCGGTTACAGTTGAGACCCGGTAAGGTCCTTCCCAAACTGGTCCCAGCTTCCCGACGTTAACTTCTCGAATACTTTGAGTAACCATCCTCAGAACCAAATCTCCAACTTTAGAAAAAGGGATTTGCACAACGATTGTAATACCTCTCTATCCTCTACTTTTGGGCCACTATCCTCACATATTCCAGATCCAAGTTCTCCTCGAGCAAATCTATCTTGACCAGCAATGCTTCGTTGTTTGCCCAGAAAACCTTAAGGTCGGCTCCCATACTTCCACCAGTATCGAAGAAACTTAACTGTATACGAGGGAAAGGGTGTTTCCCCCGTGCTTGACTTCACCGTGGACCGATATGACCATCGTACACTCGAAATTTCATTTGGCCATTTGCCCTTAGCATCTTCTAACTTCTTTTTATGGTTTTGAACGGTTATCTTGTTGGTTGACTCAGCCTGTCCGTTAGCACTCAGGTGGTATGGTGAAGATGTAATTCGTTTGATCTTTAATCCTCCCGAAACTTTGTAATCTTTGATCCTACGAACCGCGGCTCGTTGTCACAAGCAATCTCTTTTGGAATTCTAAATCGGCACACGATGTTGTCCCATATAAAATCAACCAGTTCTCGCTGTCTGATTTCCTACTAAGCACATGCTTCAACCCACTTTGTAAAATAGTCAGTTAAAACCAAAAAAAAAAAATCTTACCTTATCGGGCCCTTGTTGCAAAGGACCCACTATGTCCATTCCCCAATTCATGAATGGCCACGGTGACACCACCGAATGCAGAAGTTTCACCGGTTGATGCACTAACTGTGCATGCCGCTGACATTTGTCGCACTTTTGTACAAATGCCTTGGCGTCTTGTTCCATCCTGGACCAATAGTAGCCAACCTTGACTAACTTGAGAACCAATGAATCTGCCCGAATGATTCTAGCAAACTCCTTCATGCACTTCTCTCATCATGCAATCAGCCTCTAAGGCCCATAGACACCAAGCTAATGGTCCTTGGAACGACCTCCTATACAACTGTCCGTCGACAAGATAGTATAGAGTTGCTTTGGTCCGCAATGCTCAGGACTGTTTTGGGTCTTCGGGTAATTTACCATGTCTTTGATATTGATTGAACTCATTCCTACAGTCCCAAATCAAATAGGTTGAATTTACTTCGCAGTAGCCGTCGACATCCAACACCGAATGCAGCAATTGAACGACTGTACCAGAATCAGATCCTTTCATCTCTGTTGATGAGCTCAACTTAGCAAATGCGTCTACTTCCACATATTACTCCCTCGGAATATTGGTGATCGAACACTCTCTGAATCATGTAAGTAAAGCTTAAACCTTGTTCAAGTATTGCTGCATGCGCTCTTTCTTGGTGTCAAAAATTCCACATACTTGGTTTACCACGAGTTGGGAGTCGCATTTGATCTCGATATCCTCGGAACCTAATCCCCTAGCTAGTTCGAGTCCTGCAACCAAAAGCCTCATACTCGGCTTCATTTTTAGTTAATGGTACAGTTATGATGGCTTGCCTCAGGGTTTACCCCGAAGGGTTGATAAAAACAACCCGAGGCCGGACCCTTTTAAGTTAGAGGCTCCATCCGTAAATAAGGTTCAAACTCCCCATGTCCTTCCCGATGCCAGCACTACTTCCTTAGCAGCCAAAGACGCTAACCCTGAACTGAAATCGGTCACTAAGTCGGCCAAAACTTGTGGCTTAATTGCAATCCTGGGTTTGTATTCAATATCGAACTCGCTAACTTTGACTTCTGTCACGACCCAAAATCCTACCCTCGGGACCGTGAGGTGCCTAATATTTCACTTGCTAGGCAAGCCAATGTTAACTAAATTACTTAACCCATTTTAACAATTCAAAACAAAAAATTTAAAAAAAATAAAGCGAAATAGTCTGAAATGGAATAATAAAATACCAATGACGATATCTGAACATATCCTAGAATCTGGAGTCATGAATACATGAGCAACTAAAGTACTACACATATGGCCTGAAGCAAGTACAACTGTTTGAGACAAGACAAACAGTAGAATAGATAACGAAGGGGACTTTAGGGATGCGGACGCCGTGCAACTATACCTCAAGTCTCCAGATGTAGCTGAATCCAAGCAGAGCACCACTAGACGCCGCTGGAATCAACACCAGTATCTGCACAAGAAGTGCAGAAGTGTAGCATGAGTACAACCGACCCAACATACTCTATAAGTGTCGAGCCTAACTTCGACGAGATAGTAACGAGGCTATGACAAGATGCCTAGATAAAATCATGTACAAATATATACATAAAGAAACAAAATAACAAGTAGGACAATTAAAATATTAACTAGGAGGGAACATGCAAAAGGGGGAATATCATAAGAGCGGCACGTATGAAATCACCAACTAGTATCTTTCCGAAATGAGCAACATTGTAACCAAGTAAATCACCAATCCAAGAATTAAATAAGGCAATGAAATAAAAATGGGATGGCATCACCCTTCGTGCTGTTACTCTCGTCCTCACCATGAATTATCATAAATAAAATGGCACGGCATCACCTTCGTATTTTTACTCTCAACCTCACATGATATGTTATATGATGATAAGCAATCATATGCACAACATCACCCTTCGTGCTTTAATCCTCAAAATCTCTCAAATAGATGATAATGTATCCAAACAAGGCACGACAACACACTTCGTGCTTTTTACTCTTCCTCACCAAGCAACAATACAAATCTGAGTTAACAATGCAAGGCGGGAAGTAATTTCATTTCAATTGTAGTGACATGATAACAAACTCAACTTTCAAAATTCCCAACATCTTCAAAATAAACAATAAATACGAGACAAATAATTAAAGAAGTAATACGCGATCCTAAGCATGGATAACATAGTCAATGAAATAACCTTGCACGAAGCAACAATTTCCACCAGCATTCTTTAACCCAAAGATAATGCATATATACTCGTCACCTCACATATATGTCGTCCTCACACATAATACACGTAACAAATAGACCAACGAGTTCTAATCCCTTAAGTCAAGGTTAACCACGGCACTTACCTCGCTCCGTAAACAAATCAAGGCACAACCGCGTTCTTTCCTTTAGAGCCTCCAAATCAATCAAATCTAGCCATTTATAGTTAAAATAATTCAAATTAGGCTTTAAAAACTACCCATGAGTAAAAACAAATTCAATCTTTAATGATTTTGGAAAAAGTCAACCTCGTGTTCGCTTGTTCAAAATTCGAGATTCGGACCAAAACTCAATTACCCATTCACCGCCGAGCCCGATTATGTGCTTCATTTCAAATTGAGGTCATGACCTCAATTTGGGGTCTAAATTTCAATTTCTCAAAATCCCCAATTTCTCCCTAAATCCCTAATTTCTACAACGAAAATCTTAGATTAAAGGCTAAAATCAATGGGTGTTTATCAAAATATAATAAAACAATTTATATTTATTAACCATTGAAGTTGGGATGAAAAACCTCCTTAGAATAACCTCTAGGCCGAGCTTTAACTTGAAAATGGAGAAAAATGGTTCAAACCTTGTCTTTTTGATGTTTTAATACTGGCGTCAGGTGTTCTTTGTGTTCGCGACGCACCTGACGCGTTCGCGAAGAACAACGGCCCAAATGGCCTACGCGTTCGCGAAGGCTTAACCCTTATTGCCTTCACGTTTGCAAGCAAAGGCTCGCGTTTGCGTAGAGTATCTGACAGACCACCCCTTAGATTTCCACAACCCTTCGCGTTCGCGGGAGGAGGGACGCATTCGCGAAGGGTAAACCCGCTTCTACTTTGCGTTCGCGACCCGGTCCCCGTGCTCGCAAAGAACAAATTACGCCCCATCCCAACTTTCCCTTCAAGATCACGAGAGTAGCTTCGTGATCGCGAAGCACAAAGCACCAGACATCAGTAATAGCTGAAAACCAAAAATTCCTAAGTCCAAAAATGGTCTGTAGCCTATTCGAAACTCACCCGAGCCCCTCGGGCTCAAAAACAAACATGCACGCAAGTGTAATAACATCATACAAACTCGCTCGTGCGATCAAAAAACTAACATAACACCTAAAACTACGAATCGGACGTCGAAATGGACGGTTTTTCAAAGAAAACTCAAGAACTTCTAAAATCACAACCAAGCGTCCAAATCCTATCAAACCAACTCCATTTTGTACCAAATTTTTCAGACAAGTTTCAAAAAGCAAAATGGACCTATACCAAGTTCCGGAACCAAAATCCGAACCCGATAACCATAAATTCAACCTATAGAACCTAAGAAATTTCCAAACCTTCAGATTACTAGCTTTCAGCAAAATAAGTCAAATTAACTTAGGGACCTCCAAATTCAATTCCGGATATATGACCAAGTCCAAAATCATGATATGGACCCATCCTAATCGTCAAAATATCGATCCGGGGTTGTTTACATAAAATGTTGACCATAGTCAACTCAAGTTATTTTTAAAGTTAAAAATCATATTTACTTCAAACTTTTATGTAAAAACTTTACTGCGCAGGCAAATTGTAGAACATCAAATGGATCTAATAGAGGTCTCGGAACACGGAAATAAGGGCTAGTATAAAAAACGACCCATCGGGTGGTGACAATTCCCCATTTAGCCAAACGGCCTGACAATTTAGGCTTATGAAGGACATTTCCTAAGTGAATGGTTGTCACAACGGCTATTGGGTGACACTAAAAATAAGGCCTAAGATTTCGGGAGGCAACCACGAGAGCTAAGGCAAGTTTTTCAAGGTGCAGATAACGTGTCTCCACTCCCCATAATATTTTGCTAACGTAATAAATGGGAAACGGCCTACCTTCCTTTTCTCGGACCAAGACGTATCTTATTGCTACTTCTGAGATTGCTAGATAAGTCAACAATTACTCTCCTTCTCTAAGTTTTGAGAGTAACGGAGGGCTAGATAAGTACCTTTTAGGTCCTTCAGTGCCTGTTGGCATTCCGAAGTTCACACGAAGTCGTTCTTCTTTTTTAGAGTGAAAAGAAGTGGTGGCATTTCTCTGAGGACCTTGAGATGAACCTGCTTAGAGCTTGCCAACCTACCAGTCAACCTCTATACTTCTTTCACGCTTGTTAGCTGCTCTAGGATTTCCTTGATGGCTTTGATTTTGTCAGGATTTACCTCGATCCCTCTTTGTGATACATAGAGACCCCAAGAATTTAGCAGAGCCAATCCCGAAGGCACACTTCTTCGGGTTGAGCTTCATGTTGTACTTTCTCAAAATGTCAAACGTTTCTTGGAGATGTTTCAGATGATCTCCTGCATTTAAAGACTTAACTAACATGTGACCAATATCTACATCCATCATCTTACCTATCTGTTTTTCAAGCATCTTATTAAGGAGCCTCTAATAAGTGGCTCCGACATTTTTAAGCCCGAAAGGCATCTCATTGTAGCAATATGTGCCGAAGTTCATGATGAAAGATTTTTTTTATTGATATCTCAGGTTCATCCTAATTTGATTATACTCGGAATAAGCTTCAAGAAAACACATTAACTCGTACCCGACCAAAGCATCAATCATTTGATCAATATTTGGCAATAGGAAGGAGCCTTTGGGGCACGCCTTATTCAAATCCTTATAGTAACATCCTAAATCATTTATTCATTTTAGGCACCACTACTACGTTAGCTAGCCAATACAGATACTTTACCTCTCGAATTAAATCAACGTTAAGTAATCGGGTTACCTCTTCCTTAACAAACTTGTTTCTGACCTCTACTATGGGTCGTTTCTTCTACCTTACCAGAGGGAAGTTTAGAACCAGACTTAGTTTGTGGACCTCCACCTCCAATGGAATACCTGTCATATCCGAATGCAACAACGCAAAGCATTCAACGTTAGCTTTAAGAAAATGTACAAGTTTTAACCTGAGTTCGGGACTTAAACTCATTCCCAAATGGAATTTCCTTTCCAAGAATTCTTCAAATGAAGCCACTTGTTCGAGCTCATTCGTAGTTGATTTTGTCGCATTCGTCTCCTCCAATACCTGAAAAGATCTCCGTACCTGCTATAATTCTGATGACTTCTCATTTTTTATTATCTTTGATTGGGATGGGAGAAGTCACCAGCTCTTGTAATTTCTATTTGTTGGTTTCTCTATCCTTGCTACTGGAAATGGTTACAGGGTTCATCTGCCTTGCCGCCAGCTGGTCTCCTCTTATCTATTTGATCCCTTCTGGTGTTGGGAACTTCAACAGTTGATGATAGGTTGAGGTCACAGTCTTCAGCTCGTGTATCCACGGCATTCCAAAGATCATGTTATAACCCATGACGCCGTTTACCACTTCGAAGTGTGTGGTCATTGTTACTCCTTAGGCATGTGTAGGTAGCAAAATTTCTCCTCTAGTAGTCACACTTGTTAAGTTGAAGCCAGCCAGAAGTTTTGTCACCGGAATGTTGTTCCCGATTAACTTCTCTTGTTGCAGATTCCTCCATTGTATGATGTTGGTTGTAGTTCCTAGATCAACCAAAACACACTTAATTTTGAAATCTAAAATATTAAGAGAAATTACCAAAGCATTATTATGCGAAAGAAGTAGCCTATCAGTATCTTCTTCCGAGAAGGTAATATCATCTTCTGCGGCTTCTCGGATTCTCTTGCCATGAGTCACCGATATTTTCATCTTTTTGCTGCCAAAAATGTCACCCCATTGACCTCGTTTCCTCCGAAGATCATGTTGACTAAAATCCCTGGTGACCCTATTGCTGTCTTTGATGGCTCCGCATTGTCCCGGCTTTGACCAGAATAGTTTTTGGCGGGATTACTTAAAAATTCTCTAAGATGGCCATTCTTCAACAACGTTGCCTCCTCCTCACGAAGATGTCGGCAGTCCCCAGTTGTATGGCCGTGAGTCCCATGGTATTACACCGCTGATAGGATCCATTTGGCTAGGATCTGAGCGGATTGATTTTAGAAACTGTGGTTCTTTGATATTTCTTATTGTTCACACCACTTATACCAAGCTGATGTTAAAGTTGTAATCTGATAACTTGGGATATGCGGGATCTCGGGAACTGGAAACCTCTTTCTCTTTCAATGATCAGTTATTCTGGTCACGATCTATCTTCCGATTAGACATGAACCTATCTGATGACTAGAATCTTTTACTGCTATGCCCATCGATCCTATCATACGGTAGAAAACGGCCCCTACAGGACCTTCGATCTACATCATAGTCATTTCGAAGCTTATCTTGATTTTTATAGCAACCTCGTCCCTTGGAGGACACCAAAGAGCCACGTTAATCGTCTTCTATCCTTATCTTCGACTCATAGTGATTGTGAACATCTGCCATGTGGTTGCCTGAAACTCGAGCAAGTTCTCCTTCAATTTTTGGGAGACATCTAAACTCAGTGGGTTGAGAACCTTTGTGAGTTCCTCCGCTGCCCACTCATCGGGAACCGCTGGTAGCAGCATCCTTTCCTTCATGAACTGGATTACGAATTCCCACTATAGCTCGAATTCTCCTTGCAAAATTATGAATCTATCCGCCTTTCTAGCCTGGACCTTTCTTCCTCCACCACGAGCTTTGATAAACGAATCTGCAAGCATTTAAAAAAAAATCAATCAAATTCTTAGGTAAGAGACAATACCATATCAGGGCCCCCTTCGTGAGGGTTTCGTCAAACGTCTTCAATAAAATTGACTCAGTCGTGTGTCGAGCCACTTCCTTCTACTGATGTGGAGTAGGTTGTGATGTGCTCCTGTGGGTCCGAGTCCCGTCATATTTTGAATATCCAGCAACTGCATATACTTCCTTGAATATTTTCCTTCTAACACGGGCCACGTTCTGGGATGTGGTCCATCCTAGCATGAAACTCCTTCACATTCTTGTCCAATTCGCTCATTCATTTCTCTCATGAATCTCATGAGCTCGATTTTGAAAGGATCATTCAAATTGTTGTTCCTAAATCTGCTATCGGTCTCTCCGGCTTTGTCGAAACTGAGTTCATCTCTTGGGGTGTTGTTATTGGTTCTTCAAGCCATCTGATTTGCGGGAACACATGAAGGAATCGGGACCCTTTCATTTGCATTATTGGAGGCACCATCAATGCTTATTTTTACTTCCGTCATCACCCAATCTTACCTTGAGTGGTGGCCAATGATTTCCCTTTACTCTTCTCTTAGGAGTTTGACCGTTTCAGTGATGTGTTCAACCTCAGCAGTATCTTCTATCAGAACCCCAAATCGGCAACTCGAATGCGTGTCACCCTCTATATCATGAGGAGTTGAGCCTCGCACGTGTCGAGGATATTTTCCTTGCGAACTAGGTTGTTTCATCCCCTTTGTCGTGGGTCTTGCTGATGGAATCATCACGCTGGGATACTTCTTCCCGTTCGTGCTCCAATGTTGTTGGCATTATTAACATCATTAGCTGCCATATTTAGTTTTACTGACTAAGAAAAGAGTCAAAACTTTTTAGTAACAGACGAATTGATCAAAGCAATTATACAGTTATCTATGCCCCACAGTGGGAGCCAACCTATTTGCCCGTCAAATGGTACAATTGAATTTATAACGTGGTTTAGACAAGCGAATCGATTTGACCCAAAAATAATAAGTAAATGAAAACAGAGATAAGATTATCAAACGAAATTAAAGAAGATAACAAGCCTGACTAAGAACTTTAGCTTTTCCAGTGATTAGAGTGTATGCAATATTCAAGTGTTGAAATCGAGCGCAGTAGATTATAGCTTTCTTGTGTACAGAGTATTTCTTGTTCCTACAATAGATTTTAATCCTTCTATTTATAGCTCTAATCAGGGAGACAGAATCCTCAAATTAAGCTCCTCTTGAATGAAAATAAAATTGTCATTGATGGTTTCATAACGGTTGGTCTTAAATGTTGATGTTCTCTGTAGCGGCTGCTCATTAAATGCTACCCGATATCAAATCTTTGAATCTTTATTGCCATCTACTATGCCTTTAGAATCGATCTAACACCGGTCACACATTAGTGCCCGATGTCAGTCATCTGGTGACTCACGTGTTTACCCTTAATCTAGTTTATAGACAAGCGAATCATTTGATCCAGAAATGATAAAGAAATAGAACAAAAAATAAGATTCAACGAATGAAATTAAGGAAGATAAGAAGTTTGATTCCAAACTCGGCCTTTCTGGGAGCAGAAGTGAAAGTAATGATAAATCGATGATAAAACTGTTAGATAGAGAGCAAAATAGCAAAGTATAGATTTTGTGTGCAGAATATTTCATGTCCCTACAATGGTTATTAATCCTGCTATTTATAGCTCTACCTAGGGAAACAATATCCTAGGATCAAGCTCCTCTTAAATGAAAATAAAAGTGTTATTGATGGGTACATAAGGGCATGCTTTGAATGCAAATATTCCTTGTAACGATTGATTGAATGCTAGCAAATATCTCCTATAACAGCTGCTCATGGAATGCTATCCGAGGTCAAACCTTTGAACTTCTATCATCGACTAGGTCCCTTCGGAATCTATCTTGTACCGATCACACATGTTGCACCCGGTTCTAATTGTCTTCTGACTCATATTTTGCTAATCTTCGGTTCCACGTGTCACTTTATAATTCGACCACCTATCGTCAACAAATTTTACCATATATAGATAGTCTCCCTACTTTGCAGTGATGCAACTCAGCGTTACCAGGAAGTAGATGAAGATTCCTTTCTTGACGGAAAAGTTCTTGAACAGTCTCTAACACTTGAAAGGACGTACATCTTTTCTCATTTTACATCCAGAACATGTGTTGCCCCATGATTCAGCAAATATTTTTGCCAGTCTTCGAGGTAATCATTAGCATAATTTTTGCCCTTTATAACTCCCCTACTACTCATCATTTTTACTTCTTCATTTTCATTACTTTCATAAAACTTTCTCCTTCTCTGCATTTACTTATAACTCTTTTACAACATTTGGCTTCCTAAGTAAGAACTTTCCTTTTACCAACCTTTTACCACAATGGCTTCTCACACTACTTCCTTTGGAAATACTACTGTTCTCTTCGGTGGAGGCCCGAATAAAAACAAAGTCAAGAAGGTCGAGGTTGAGTCTAATCCTTCAAGTGTTACCACTATCACAACACACCATCTTAGCATTGCAAACGATCTCCAAAACCAGAATGCACCAGCAACTTCCCAAAATACCATGTTTTGGCCAGTTCACAAGTATAATTCCTGTATTTGTCCTTCTAGTATCCCTACTTTGAAGGAGGACTACAACTGTCCAAATGTCGAAATCCTCGCCCTAGACATGGTAGAGCGAGTTACCTACTCTAGGGAATATATCTATATGTATCCCTTTACTTTGGGTCCCTTCTCCTTGGGGTCGAGTGAAGGCCTTGACCCGATAATTTTTGAACTTTGCTCCCGGTACCAGTTCTGGTTGGCAAAAGTAGGCCCATCAATATGGCGCACGGTGGCGTGCCTTCGTACTTGTGTAGAGAGACCGAGGAAATCCTATCTCTTTCACATATAATCAAAGTCTACTCCCATAAGATTTTTAGTGGGGGAGTACTAAACTTTAGCAAGCATGGTCACCACGCCCTTCTCACCACCGTAGACGATGACAACTACCGTGGATGGATGGAACGTTTTCTCGTTGTTGCTACTAGGGATATCATCCCGACCAAAACTTCAACATTCCCTGAGTCATAGAATCGTTTCCATAAGTCCTCGGTTATTGGCCTCCTTTGTTTGTGAAAAGATATTTCCTACTTTACTTATTTTTTTCCTTTTTGGATTCTTTTGTTTTAGCTACCTGCTGGGAACCACAGCTGGTTCATGATATAACAACTCCAGAAACCCGTCGGTTAAAAAAGATGGCTCCCAAATACGGGTGGAGAGCTAAAAATCATGGTAAACCAAAGTCCGTCGTCCTTCCATCCTTGTTGGGACACAAGAAATTTCATGAATAAGTTGCTAACTCCATTTCTGTACAGGGTTTCCAAGACGTTCTGTTGTCTGTTGCGATGTTGATGCCCTCGATGACCTCGAGAAGGCCATGAGGGTGCTACAAGGTGCCCTTAATCAGAGGAGGGCTCGTGAAACCACTCATGCCTTCGGTGAAGGGCTTCCTCCTAAAGTCCCCAGCATATGAAACCGAAAACATGACATTATAAAGAAAAAGTCTACCGAGCCGACCACAGTTACAATGGTCCTCGATGATGAAGGGGAAGCTAGTGATGAAGAGTCTTCCTTCCAAAGAAGAGAAGGATCTTCATCGGCTCAACTGGGTGCTCAACCAGAAGAGCTCCAAAACCCACCGGCAGAGGAAATTCAGGCGCTCTAGGGTGAAATGGACCTGGTTGAGAATGTTGATTCTTGCTTCCCAGCCCATATTGTTGTCTCCAGCCTGATGCTAGTTGGAACAAAGGGTTAGAGGTAATGCTTAGGTTTACAAGAGTTATGTAAACACTATTTTTGGCGCAGTCAATTAGTACAGTGTTGGTTGTGGTTTTTTTCACCTTTTGACCCAGGTGTTTTTCACGTAAAAATACTTATGTTCTTTATATTCTACATTTATTATTTCCGTAATAGTAGTGTAAAGAACACGTAGAAGAACCATGTCCTTTTATAATCTATGCATGCGAAAATTTAGACACCACACAATCAACCCCCCCCCCCTCCTTTGTGTTGTATTGAAGTATAAAACAATAATTGTTATCAGAGTAGGTTATCTTTGAACAGGCTAACCATTAGGAGAATATCAAGATGGGTGCACCACCTAGAAACTGGAAAGGGCAATCCTCTACTAGGCCACCACTCCTTAATGGCCAGTACTACTCTTGGTAGAAGTCAAGAATGAGATATCACATACAAGGAGAGGACTATGAGCTATGAGACATTGTCACTGATGGTCCATTAACTACTTTGAAAAATTTGCTGAAGGAGTAGATGTGCCAAAGACAAGAGTTGATTGCACTACTGAGGATCTGAAGAAGGGGGAAAAGAATACCAAAGCCACTAAATGGCTTCTTTGTGGACTTGGTCTAGATTAGTAAAGTAGAATCCAAGGTTCTCCAACTGCTAAGCAAATATGGGACACACTACAAGTGGCCCATGAAGGAATTCTATTGTACTCTCAGTATGAAAACTTTTCTATGAAGGATGGAGAAACCATTCAGGAGATGTACACAAGGTTCATTACATTGACAAATGCACTGAATCTCTTGGCAGGATTATCCCTGAAGAAGAAAGAGTTGAGAAGATACATACTAGGGTTTTTCCAATTACTTGGGAAAGCAAGATTACTGCTATCTAGGAATCAAAGAATATTGCTACACTCCTCTAGATGCATTGATTGGAGATCTCACTTCCTATGAACTTAGGAGACAAGCCATGAAAGTGGATGTACCTAAGAAGGAAAGAAGTTTGGCACTCAGAATCACTGAAGGTTCTGATCTGGGAGATGATGAAATGACAATGATCACCAAAGACTTTAAGAAGTACCTGATGATAGGAAAGGGTTTTTACAAGAAGTGGAAGCTACAGACAGGCAAGCGCTCCAGAAAAGCAAACCAATGATGGCTCCTACTACAAGTGTGGAAAGACTGATCACATGATCAAAAACTGTCCTTTGTGGGAGATTGAATGGAAGAAAGAAATAGCTGAACGAAGGAACGGTGAAGAAGGAATAGGTTCATCCCAAGAAACGCAACAACAAAGGATTAACCAAGGCTATGGTTGCTGCTTGGGGAAAAGCTCATATGAAAGCTCAGATGGTGGTGATGATGATGATGATGATGAACGAGCACTAATAGCTATTGGAGATTTCGATGAAGAAACAGAGGTAAGTGTCTTTCATCTCAAAGACAAGAATAAATTTTTGTCTAAAGAGGATTATCTGAATTATTACTAGAGCGGATTGATGAATCTGATGATGTGAATACTGAAAAGGAACAGCAGTCAAGAGAATGTGTCATTTTGAAGACTAAGTGCAAAACCTGAAATTTAGGGCTTGTAAAACTGAAAGTGAAAATACTGTGTTGAAAAACCAAGTTCATGCACTTGATACTATTGTCCTAGAACATAGATCTGAAAATCTAAAATTGAAATTAGGAACAGGTAAAATGATAGGTAGTGAAACACAAGTCAATTTAGAAGAGAATATAGGTAAATGAAAGATGAGTTGAATAAAAGGGATAAACATGTAAAGTCTTAAAGGGGGACCTGAACAAGGTCAAGCATGAGCTAGACAGAACTTGAAAATGAATTAGGTCCTCTGATGCACTTTCATGGCTACAAGAACATCATAGTAGCAACAGAGGAGGACTTGGCTTTGGGAACTCTGCATCTAAGTGGGATCCCAAAAGCAAATACCTCACACTCCCTGAGAATAAGATTTTCACACATTGTGTAACACTAGTCTCTATAAGAGTGATTGCGTTGCAAAAGAAAAGGCAGATCAAAAGAACAAAAATTTTGTTCTAGGGAAAAATAGGTTGCCAAGTTGGGCTAAAAAGAATTTGATTCATCCATTTGCCTATATAAAGGGACCCAAACTATTTTAGATTCCTATGAGTAACCTCTGATTTCTTTTTTGCAGATCCAAGTGAAAAGGAGCAGCCAAATATGGTACATAGTTAGTGGCTGCTCAAAGCACATGACTGGAAGTAAGAACTAATTCTTTTCACTTGAGGGCCTTAAAGGAGGTAATGTCTCCTTTGGAAACGGAAAGAAAGGTGTGATCAGTGGGGTTGGAAAGGTAGGTAAGACTGATTCTGACTCTATTGAGAATGTCGACTTGATAGTTGGACTGGAGTACAGTGTAATAAGTGAATCACAATTGTGTGATAGAGGTAATATAATAGCCTTCTCCTCTACAAAATGCTTTGTGATAAATCTTACCATTGGCAAGATAGTTTCGCTGGAAAAAAGAGTGAATAACATATATGTGGTGAATCTGTCCACATTTTCAGCTAATGAACTCACTTTCTTATGTATGTTGGACAATGATCCCCCCTTTGGCACAAGAGACTTTGGCATACCAGTCTAAGCCAACTCAACAAACTAGTCTTCAAGGACTTGGTGATAGGGCTGCCTAACATTAAGTTCAAGGAAGATAAAGTTTGTGAGGCTTGTGCAAGAGGGAAGCAGGTAAGATCCTCTTTTAAAATCAAGAAAATGGTAAGTACTACCGGGACAATGGCTATGGTCCATATGGATCTATGTGGACCAATGAGAACATTGAGCAGAGGTGGTAAGAAATATGTTATGATGCTTGTTGATGATTATTCTAGGTTTACTTGGACATTGTTTTTAACATCTAAAGATAAAGCATTTGGAATGTTCACTTCATTTATTAGAAAAACTCAAAACAACTAGGTAATCAACTTGCATCAATTAGGTCTGATCATGGCACTGAATTTGAGAATGCCAAATTTGTTGAATTTTGTGATGATCATTGCATATATCATAACTTTTCTGCTCCTAGAAATCCACAACAAAATGGAGTAGTTGAAAGAAGGAATAGGGACATTGGAGGAAATGGCTAGGACTATGCTACTTGCTAGTAAATTGTCCCATAGCTTCTGGGCAGAAGCTGTGAACACTGCATGCTACTTCATAAATAGGTGCATGAATAGGCCTCTTGTTGAGAAGATTCTCTATGAGTTACTTAAAGGGAGAAAGCCAAATATATCCCATCTTAGGGCATTTGGATGCAAGTGCGTTTCCCATAATAATGGAAAAGACTACCTAGGTAACTTCGATCTCAGAATTGATGAGGGAGTATTCTTGGGATATTCTTCACATAGTAAAGCTTATAAGATTTATAACAAAAGAACTATGTGTGTAGAAGAAAGTGCATATGTTGTTTTTATAAAACTAAAATTTTTTCTGAGAGGCAGGAACAAGATGATGAAGCAATTAGGCTAGTAAGAAACTCAAATAAAACCACAGCCCAGAGGAAGGAACAGGTGATGGAACATGACCTTCCACCTAGGGCAACCTGAAAGGGGGAACTGAACAGAGAGGAGCTGATCCTCAAACCTCGAGGGAACATGTCCATGAACATGTTCCTCAACAATAAAGAATTGAAGGAACATCTGGGGCCAAACCAGCTGGTTGTGAAACCTTACAAGTATAGAAGTTCTCATCATAATGGGAACATAATCACTGATCTAACCTTATAAATCAAAACCAGATCTTCTTTGAAGAATCTCTGTGTTTTTGATGCATTTTTATCTCTTATTGAACCTATAAAAGATTCTGAGGCTTTGCAGGATGCAGACTTGGTGAATGCAATGCAAGATGAACTCAACCAATTTGAGAGAAGTCAAGTTTGGCATTTGGTACCAAGACCCAAGGACAGATAAGTGATTGGCACTAAATGGGTCTTCAGAAACAAACTTGATGAAGATAGAACAGTTACAAGAAATAAGGCAAGATTGGTGGTTCAAGGATATAGTCAAGAGGAGGGCATAGACTATGATGAGACTTTTGCTCCAATTGGAAGATTGGAGGCGATTAGACTCCTTATAGCCTTTGCTGCTTACATAGAATTCACTCTCCATCAGATGGATTTCAAGAGTGCCTTCCTCAATTGCTATCTAAAAGAAGAAGTGTTTGTCAAGCAACCTCATGGCTTTGAGAGCAAGGAATAACCTGATCATGTGTATAAGCCTGACAAGGCACTTTATGGGCTCAAGCGGGCTCCAAGAGCATGGTACGAAAGACTGTCTAAATTCTTTCTTGAGCATGGCTACAAGAGATGTAAAATTGACAATACTTTGTTCTTGAAAGAAAAAGTTTAAGATCTCTTGGTAGTTCAGATATATATTGATGATATTATCTTTGGTACAATTATAGACTGGTTAAGTAAATAACTACTAAGCTAATGCGAAGTGAATTTGAAATGAGTATGATGGATAGGCTTATTTTCTTTTTAGGCTTACAAATTAAACAAAATTTAAATGGAACAATGATCTATCAGCAGAAGTATGTGAAATAGTTGTTTAAAAGGTTTAAAATGGAAGATTCCAAAGAAATTGAGACCCTTATAGCAACAACCACAAAATTGGACTTAGATAAACCTGGTTCATTCGTTCATCAGAAGATGTATAGGGGCATGATTGGCTCTTTGTTATACCTTACTTTTAGTAGACCTGACATTGTTTCAGTGTAGGTCTTTGTGCTAGATTCCAGGAAAATCCAAAGGAGTCTTACTTGGCTACTGTAAAGAGGATCTTGAGATACCTAAAACGCACCACTGATCTCTGTGTATGGTATCCAAAAGGTAGTAATTTCAACTTAGTGGGATATGATGATGTTGATTATGCAGGTTTTCTTGTTGATAGAAAGAGCAGTTCATGTATGGCACACTTTCTTTGGTTCATGTCTTGTGTCTTGGGCCACCAAAAAGCAAAATTTTGTGGCCTTGTCTACCGCTGAAGCTGAGTGTGTGCCTGGTGCCTCATGTTGTGCTTAATTGTTGTGGATCAAACAACAATTAATGAACTTTGGAATTGATGTAGGTTGTACCCCCATCTTTTCTGATAACACTAGTGCAATTAGTATGACCAAGAACCTGGTTCACCACAAAAGAACTAAGCATAAAGATATTAGGCATCACTTTTTGAGGGACAACTATGAGAAAGGTTTGATTACTATGGAATTTTGTGCTACTGCCAAGCAATTATTGACATCTTCACAAAAGCTCTAAGTAGAGACCACTTTGAAAGGAACATGTTAGAATTAGGGATGATTAAGATCACCTAAAAGGAACCAGTTCTAACTCAATAATTGGTTAGATAATTTGTGAATATTGTAAATAATTAGATTAGATTTTTCTCAGTCTCATACTTTTATTGGTATACTCTTGTGCCATGTGCTAAAATGTCTCACTAACTCTAATGGTATTGTCCTTATTTTCTTGGAAAATTCACACTTACACAAGAGAATTCTCAGTGAAGAACCTGGTTCATCAAGATTACATTTTATGTACTCTCCAATTCCCATATTTTGAAATAACTGTAATTGAATCATGATCAAAAAGGGAGTCCCATTTAATCCAAATCTCCTTCAGGCCTATCCGTTACAAATGAACAAATTTCACCAAAAGAGTCACACGCGCCATAATTGCCTAGAATCAAGGTAAGAGTCCAACGTCTATTCAAACTACCTTTCCCAAATTGATTAGACCTCTAAACTTCAAAAAGCAGCCGTTACCCACTCCAACTCTCCCTCTTTAAATTGATTCGAATTTAACCATTTCTTCACTTCTAATCTTTGAAGAAAATTCAAGACGCCAAAAATTCTCTCTATCTTCTCTCATCCCTTCTACACACACATTTCTTCTACACACATCAAATGGCAAACCCTTCTAAAAACCCGTCTTAACCACCTAAAGAACCATCACCCACGCCTTCAACCACCCCTACCTCCAAGAAAGGACAGTTCAAGATGCTTGCTCGTAAGATAGTGGCTAACAATGAAAAATCCAAGAAATTAGATGAGAAGTTAAAGTCCAGTCAAGCAGAGGAACCCTAAAAATTAGAAGAATCTTTCAAACCTACAACTAAGGGGGAAGAACTTATTTCGTCTGAAACAAAACAAGTAACTTCTGGGCTAAATATTACGTCTGATGTCATTTCTGATGTGGCTGAAAATCTGAAAAATAGACTTGTTCTTATTCGTATTATTGATGGGGTAGAAACTAATATGTCTTGTAAAAGTGTTGTTAAAAATAAAAAGAAAAAAAAACAGAAAAAAGAGGGTGAGGGTGCCAAAGGAGATATCAGGGGAAAGGGAGAAAAAGGAGTAGCTGAATCTTCACTCACTCTTATTGCTTTGACTGAAGAAACAAAAGCAAGGGTGATATGGAGTGAGGAAGCCGTTGACTAGGAAGAGAGCTGGAGAGAAGAAGGAGACAATGGGTCTGGAGATGCAAGTGCAGCTGTGAGGCTGGTTAGGTTGAGAAAGAGGTTCCAAGAACCTGTTCCACCTGTGAAGGAACCCTTCGAAGATTTACTAAAAAGGGGTTTCTGATAGCTACAATCCAAAAAAGAAGAAAAGTTCAGGAGTTAAAATCCCTAGAACTACTAGGGCATACAAAAAGAGAAAGGTTCCTCTTCTATCCCTGTGGAGACTCCTCCTACAAGAGGAAGAGCTACAGGGAGCTAGAGGAAGTAGAGTGAGGCTGACTTCAAAAGGGCCTTAGCAGAGAATAAAAGAAAAGTTGCTGAAAAGGGAAAGAAAAAATTTGTTGAACCACTTGAGACAATTGAAACCGAGGAGATGGACCTGGTCCTTCATGATAAGGACGAGGAAAAGGAGGTGGAGGCTATGACTCCAAAAGCAAAGAAAGGAAAGACTTCCAAAAAGAATCCCCCTGCAAAGTCTATTGATATAGAACCTTCTTCCTTGGTAAAAAGATCCAGGTCTGCCGGAAAATCAAGAAAAGTGCAAGTAGTGGAAGAAGGGAGTGAGGAAGAAGAGGAAACTGATGAAGAATAGGACAAGATGGTGAAGTTTGGAAAAAGAACAATCTCAAAAGGTAGACTCCTTAGATATTTGGAGGAGGAAGGAATGGTACTACTGCTGGAGATGCTAAAAGTCCAGGGCTGGAAGGACATTGTCCTTCAGTTGGAGGGAAAAGTAGCTCGAGCTGAAATTGTGGAGTTCCTTGCAGACTGTGACATCAAGAATGGCAGGGTAACCAGTGTAGTGAAAGAGGTGACTGTGAAATTTGATGAACAGGAACTAGTAGAGATTCTAGGGGTACCTGCTGAAGGGTACAATGATGACAAGAAGATAAAATGGCCAAGTCTGGAAAACCCGCATACCTCCCTTGCCATTACCATAAAATTTGCTGCCAGGGACTTAGAGCAATAGCCTAGGGTGTGTACAAGAGTGAAATGAAGCGTGCCTACAAGCTGCTCTTTGAATTTGTCAACAAGGTTGTTCTGCCCAGGCAGGAGAGAAGGCACATTGGAACTTTCATGGACCTGGTCCTTATGGATTGTCTGGATAGTTAGAGGCAGATCAACTAGCCAGAGTTTATCATCCAGCTCCTTGATAGGTTACTCTATGGCACCAAAACTCATGCCATACCCTGTGGGTTCATTCTCACTGTTGTGCTTGCTCACCTGAAGGTTTCCCTCAAGAAATGGAATGTTAGCACAAGTAATGATCACTTTAGGGCCAACATCTTGATTGCTTGTGACTATGAAGTCCATGCTACTCTCAAAGAACATGGTTCATCCAAGAGGGTGCCTGTGAATAGCAAAGTGAGAGCCCTGGAGCAGGAGAGTGGGGCTAAGGATGTTGAGATTTAGAGGCTGAAGAAGAGACTGGTTGAGGTAGAAACTAAGAGGATGCTCTCAGGTCTAAGCTTGCAAAGGAAAAAGAGAAGAATGAAGGCATTCTTCATGGCATGTTGAAACTGCTTCAAGCCAGAAACCAAGAACCTAGTCCTTCCCAGCCTTAAACCCTTCCTAGCCTAGTTAGAAAACCAGTGACCCAAATGGGATTTTTTTGTCTTTTTACTCATGGTGCAGTACTTTTATTTCCTTCTATGGCTTTTGGATGACTCTTATCAATGATAATCAATGATTTTGCTCCAATTTTATGTTGATGTTTCTTAGGTGGCTAATATCCTTAGATTGATAAGTGATACTTGACTCCATGATTGCATTTGAAGTAGCATAAATGGCCATCAGTAAGATCTGCTAAAATCTGGTTATATAACCTAATTATGCAGCTTTCGATGATGCCAAAAGGGGGAAGATAGGTTGTGCTTTTGCAAAAAGGGGGGAATTTGTTGGCTTGAGTAAGTTTGTTTTGATGATTGACAATGAAACACATGCCTGAACCAGGGCCATACACAGTGTACACAGGGCGGGCAGATTCAAGCACAAGGCATGCACATGAAGGGGATAAGCACAAGTGGTTATATCTGATATCTCCTGAATAAAAAGGTTGCATAATTGATAAGTAGCAGGACTCCGTACTTGAAGAGAACTCTATCCAAGATAAAGGAGGAGTTAGAAGTTGAAGATAACTAGAACTCTTCCACCATGGAAGAGTATAGCATTATAACTCTAGTTAATCCTATTCTACTAACTCTATATATTTCAGGATGTTCTCTTTTACAGGTAGCCACAAAAGATGAAGTTAAACAAGAGTTGAGAGCAAAATAGCAAGGTATTTTGTGAACAATTCCTGTGTGTTTCAAGTGTGCGAACCTGAATCTACATGAACCAGCTAGAAGAAACAGTTTCAAGTATCTGTCTTTTATTCTAATTTCATCATAGTAGGACATTTGAGTTATACCTTTCAGCTTTCTTTATAAGAATTCGTACTAGGTACTCTCGGTGTATTGTTCAAGTTAGAGCTAACTTGAAGTTGTTGCAACAGCCTGAGGCTGGTTTGCACAAATGGTTAGAGGTAATCCATAGGTTTACAAGAGTTTTGTAAATGTTGTATTTGGCTCAGTGTTTTAGAGGTATGTTGGGAAAAAACCTACTGAGAAATAGGGCGTGGTTTTTTTCACCTTTTGAGCCAGGTATTTTCCTCATAAAAATACTTGTGTTCTTTACATTCTACATTTATTATTCCACAGTTGTAGTGTAAGGAATACTTAGAAGAACAAGGTCCTTCTATTATTTGTGCACGCGAAAAATTGGACACCATATAAATCACCCATCCCCCCTCTTGTGTGGCATTGAAGTATAAAATATCAGATTTTTCACGACCCAATTTCCTATAGGCCGTTATGGTGCCCAACGTCACCGCTAGGCAAGCCAACGGTGAATTAACCGCGTATCTATTCTTTTAACATTTTTGAAATAGTTGATTTTTAATTACTACATAAGAAAGAGATGAGAAATTTAATAAAATAAACGTAAAACATTGTAAGATCAAGTGCAGTGAAATACATACTCGAAAATCATTAAGTGTCTACTAGCAAAATTCCAAGACCTGGTGTCACAAGTATATGAGCTACTAGTAGAATACACAAAACACTAAACTACTATATGAAGTAAAGCAGACAGAAAGTAAATACAAAAGAAAGACTTCGGATGCTGCAGAACGGGCTCGGAACACAGCTCATCGCTAAGTCTCAATATATCAGGAGCGCGCGCCAGGATGATGTCCAGATGCACCTGCCTCAGATCCTTCACGATTAGTGCATAAGTGTAGCATGAGAACATAAACAACATGTACCCAGTATGTATCTAGTCTAACCTTGAAGAAGTAGTAACGAGGGGTGAACTGCACGAACCGTCGATGCATCTATTAACCTACCGAGGCGAACGGACCGCTCCCATAAGAGTAGAGGAAATTTACCTCGCTCGCGGAAATACTTGCGACGCGAGTGAAGAGAGATTTCTCAAAGTTATTATAAAATTCTTCCATTCTCCCCCACAAATAAGAAATTTAAACGAGAGACTTTAAATCTTAAAATCCTCAATCTCAACTCTAGTTAAGACAATTAATATGCATGACTAACATAATAGAGCAAATAAAGCATGGTGCAAGCTTAAGACTACCCGGACATCACATAGAATATAGCTATGCACGTGACTCTTATCACCTAGTACGTACATAGCTCCCCACACATATAATTCACAACAAAATATACCTAAGGGGATGAGTTCCCTCTTACAAGGTTAGACAAAAGACTTACCTCTTCTCAAAGCTCGCTTTTCGGTCTCAGATTCGCTCTAAAGCGTCAATTCGCTGTCAAAAAATCTGAAACTAGTTAAATATTGTATAAATAAATCAATATATGCTCCAAAGTTCATGATTTTACTATTAGAGTAATTACCCAACTAAAATTGGAAGATTCTTAAAATTCACCCAGGCCCACATGTCCAGATTTGGAAACTTTCGTAGAAAGCTGTTACCCATAACCTCACAAACTCATATATATAGTTTTCACTCAATCCCATAACCATTTTCATGGGTAAATTCAATTTTTATCAAAACCTAGTTTTTTCATCTAAACCAGTGATTTTCACAATTTTACATATTAAAATCTACTCATAATCTATGCTTTAAACTTATATTGTATAAAAATCACTTACCTCAAAGTGCTAGGTGAAAACCCTTCTCCAAATCTCCAAAATCGCCCAATGAATGAAAGAAATGAGCCAAAAATGGTTTAACTCCCGACTTAAATGAACCTCACTGCCCAAGCGATTTTTCACACCTGCAATGCCACTGCCGCACCTGCAGTTCCAATTCTGCTGATAGACCCACGCAGGTGCGGACCAAACCCAGGTTGACCTCCTCCGCTTCTGTGACCAATGGCTCGCATCTGCAAGCCCACTTCTATGGTGAGTGTGTCGCACCTGCGACCCTACTCCGCTTCTGCGATCACCTGCTTCGCACCTGTGCTTCCGTAATGCGGTCCCTGCCTTGCTTCTGCGAACATTGGACAGCCTGCGCTGGGCTGCTTTTATGGCTGCTGGCTCGCTAGAGAGCTCACACCTACAGCTAGCCCTCCGCAGGTGCGATTGCACCATAAGCTGGGTGCTTCAGTTATCCAACTAAAGCCAAATGACTTCCGCGCATCGTCTGGATGGCATCCGGGGCCCCCGACG
>MCJB01015542.1:0-32737 GCA_002018475.1 Nicotiana obtusifolia | reverse complement strand
GGGGGGGGGGGGGGGGGGGTTTAAGAATGCCGTGAAAGCACAGACACATTCTTTTCATTTTTGGTAATTCTCTAAGCCTATAGACTTGATTTAAGAAATTCTTCATCTTTTCTTCTTACTCTTCTGGGGTATTTCATTAATCTAATTTGTTATGTGATGGTAAGTATCAAATTTAAGTTTATTTAATTACAAGGATAAAAGAATAATTTTGAATTATTGAGGCGCTGTATAGCAAGATGACTAAGCAAACAGCTTAAGACTTTTTTATACGACACAAACTTAACGTGTTTGGCCTTAGAAAAAGAGTTAGATCTGCATGTGAGAATTAATAATAGTGTGCTCTCTAGCCAATAGTTTACTCTTTTAGGTGATAGTTATATAATTCAACACTAAATAATAATATACTCCTATTATATTTGCATCATTAGTGTCAAACACGTACGGTACAGTTGATGAAGATGAAAAAAATCCCAGTACTTGTAGATGTTCAGTAATAGCGAAAAGAACAAGTGCGGGGGGAGGGGGGATACCCGAGAGATGCTGCATGTAGGGAAAATGACAACGATATATACAACAGTATCTTTGGGAGCTGTGGAAGACAGAAGGGGCTCACAAATTTGATCAAAGGAACATTCGATGTATCAGAGGGCCTTCTTAAACGGGTCCACGTGGTTTCAACAGTATCCAAATGCCTGCTAACTTTTTGGAAATATTCACTTTAAAAGAAGAAAACATCACAGGTGTCAACAGATAGATCTTTTATGTTAATTGGATAAGCTGAACATAGAAGGAAAAAAAGAAAAAGAAAACAAAGGAATTTCAAGCCTTTCTTTTCTTTAGCACAAAACAAGATTCTAAAGAATCTAAACTATCAAATAAACTGACCAAACTTAAAGGTCTGACTTCTCTCTAGAAAACTCACTGCATAGCCACCGTACAAAAGAACCGTTGGAACAGAGACAAAGCCACCGATGATGGCCGATTCACCATCGTCCACCGGTGGAAAACCACCGGACCAGCCTCAAAACCTTCCCCATCTCCTCGCGCAACTCCCCCAACAAACAGCACCTCAAAATAATCCCCCAGCAATTAAAGATTTTTCAAATAGCAGTGAGTTTGCTGTAGCCATAAATCGCCAGGGAGTTCCTAACATTTCCTCTGCTTCTTCAGGTCTGCATGCAGAAGATTTCACCATGGTTAGTGAAAGCTCTGGCCAATAGAACAATATACCAAACCAGTTGGTCGTGGATGATTTCATAAACCAAGTTGTTCAAAATCAAAACGAAATGACTACTGATGTTCCATAGAACATTTCCCCCCCTTCAATCTCTAATTTGATTGAGCCACTACTCAAGATTGTGCAAAAGGAGAACCGACAGTGTCGAGCACACCAGGTGTTCGACAAAATGCCAATGGCACTGTACCAGTTTAATTGTCCGACCATTTCACTCCTCGACCTCCCCAAGGTCACAAGGAAACTAATCGTCAAGCAAAAGCTCAAGGTTTGTTCCAAAAAACTGATGTTAAAATTCTATCCCCCCCACTGTAATGTCGCAGGGTAACAGTGTTAATGTGGTACCACTGCAGCTGTACAAAGCTCACTTATTGTCCAAGACAACCCCTATGACTACAAATCCCACAAGGTAAGATCCTACAAGCACTAGTAAAACAGCTAGCCTTGTGACTACTACAGCAGCCGCACAATCTGCCCAAAAATAGCAGCAGCAGCAGCAGCTGCAACCTGATATACTCGTCTCTGATGTTGGTAAGCACACTGAGACCCTGCCATCGACCTCAGCCCAATCTCCCATTATGATCTCCTCCAACTTTGATAAGCCAAAACATCCCAAAAGAAGCCTAAAACCACCAACTAAGGACACAGAACCAAATAATTTACACACACCAGCAACCCAAGCCATAACAGTTAAAATACCAACAAATATCAACTTCCTAGCACTTCCGCAAAACCCAAAATCCAAGCCAACACCACTCCCCCTCCACCTATTGTCACACAATTATATGTCACTAGATTAAGAGCCAGACATGAGGCAGAAATTACCCCAATCCAATTCACCCCACTAGTCATTACCACCAAACAAGGCAGACCTGCTGTTCTTTTCAAAAGAGAGGATTACATGATCAAGTTTGTAGATAGATGTAAATTTACAGTGATAGGAAAATTTCTGAACACCATGCCAAGAATGGAGGTGAATAGGAAGAGCTTCATGGCTCAAACTGAACTCAGAGAAGGGATGAAGATTGCACACTTCAATGCCAAGACAGTCTACATAGACCTTGATAATGAGTATGATCACTCCACAATATGGACTAAGCAATACATGTATATACAGGGCCAAATGATGAAATTAGAAGCATGGAATCCAGCATTCAAACCTAATGAGGACTCGCCAATAGTCCCTATATGGGTTATTATCCCAAAACTACCATGGCATCTATACTATATGGAGATTCTAACTCCTTTACTATCTCCTGTTGGTAAAGCCCTGTTCCTGGATCTTGCCTCATTTCAAAAGACCAGAGGCAGTGTTGCTAAGATCATGATGCATATTGACCTCACCAAAGACTTACCTACACATGTATGGTTAGGATATGATGATGATGTCAATGGAGAAGGTCAATGGCTCCAGATTTAATATGATAACCTCCCACAGTATTGTCCATACTACAAACATCAGGGTCACTTGCCTCAAACTTGTCAACTTAAGCTGAAAGAGGGAGAAAACCAAAGAAGAAAGGAGGACCCATCAGCTACAGAGAAAGACTTACCGGCCACAACTCCGAGTCACACCAAAGATAACAAGCACAGGGGTCAACAAAAACCTAAAATGCAAAACTATAGAGTAAATGAATTAGCAAGAGAACAAAATAGTAACCAAAAAGCTGAGGAGCATCAAAAGAACAAGAATCACCAAAATCAAGGGGTAACCCCTTCAAATGATGAATGGCAAACACAGAAAAAGAAGCACTTTAAAGGTAACTCGCAAGCCAACAAGAAGCAACAGCAGATATACATGCCAAAATAAAATACAATGCAACTTGTTGATGCTGCAACCACACAGGAAGTCATCTGAACTACAGGGTCAGGTATACCTTCTACTTCTCATTAGATAGCTTTAGAAGCATTAAATTATATTCATAAATCTGGAGATACCAACACTGTTTCCTATTCCCATGATCCCCCTATTATACCTGTTGTTAATGAAGTTGATGGAGGGAAGGAGAAATGTCAGGAGAAAACCAATTTCTTGCAGGATGGGGTACCTACGGTGGGTTGGGATTCCTCATGTTCGCATGAGCATGCTAGAGCACAATTGATAGACCATAGGATGGCCCCCCTCAAGCCCCATACAGCTACTACAATGGGAGAAGAGATATGTGAAATAAACAGCTCAGACGAATACCAAATTAATCAGCAGGAAGATGCAATAAAAAGACTCCTAAAAGGAAAAGCCCCTGTAGTGTCAGACTTCAGCATACAATCCCCTAAATCCAAATATAAGCCGAGCCAGAAAAAGAGAAAAGCCATGAGAAAACAGTCTGCAGGAATCTTTATTAATGAACCTACAACAGAACAACACCTTCAGGAATCTACCACTCCATACCAAAACCCAACTGCCAACTTGAAATGGAATCCTAATGTTGATATTTCCAACAAATCACAGACATATAGAGACCTTGTGCCAGATCCCTCCCTTTCACAACCTCTGTTACATACCAATGAGCATGACAGGCAGGAGGAACTGAATAAATACACTGCTCTAATATCTGCTCCAATAGAAGAGTGTCCTCTAAAATATTCTTCGCAACATGATGAATATAGACCTATTCTCTCAGAAGATGAGATGAATGGAGGTTTTGAGGAAGAAACTGGACTTAGTGATGCCACAGAAGAGGACCAACATTGTGATCTCCTTGCAGCAACTATTAATGGGGAACACTATCAAAATGCTATCATTCAGAACCAGGGGTTATCTCCTAGAGCATACAACCCATCACCAAGGATCACAAGAAACATGGCTGCTAAAAAAAGCACTGTCCCACCAAAATTCAACCCCCTCTCCATGTTTTAATGAGTAGTACACTTATATGGAATATCAGAGGTATTAGAACCTCTGGAGCCATTGAGAGACTCAAAACATTAAAACAAATCCATAATCTTTCCCTTGTAGCTATTCTAGAACCATTACTAGACTCTTCACATATCACTCAATACCAAAACCAACTTTCTATGCATCATGTAGCTTCCAACACCAATGATAAGATATGGATTTTCTGGGATAAGGATTTCTCTGGTACTATCACAGATCAAGATGAACAGCAAGTCACAATTGAGTTAAAGCATGCTGAATCTCCTGAAATCTTCCATCTCACAGTCATTATGCTAAATGCAAACCTCCTTTGAGAAGGCCACTGTGGGACAAGCTAAGGAATAAAGCACAGAATTCTAGTGCACCATGGTGTGCCATTGGGGATTTCAATGTAATTGCATCAATTGAAGAAAAGATAGGGGGTATTCCATACCAACTCAACAAAAGTCTAGAGTTTCTGAGCATGATCGAGGACTGTGGACTCACTGACCTTGGATACTATGGACCTAGATACACTTGGTCTAATGGCAGAGGCCCCTGCTCAATTGTATGGAAAAGACTGGATAGGGATTGACCAATGACAATTGGCTTGCTGCACACCCTGCCACTACCATTACACATATAGCATCTACAGGATCAGACCATTGCCCTCTTCTCCTGGAAATCAATGTCAGACAGGAAAATGCCACTAAGTATTTTAAATTCCTGAACTGCTGGACAGAAAATGTAACCTTCCTGCCACTGGTACAGCGAGTCTGGAATAGCCCAGTCACTGGAAATGCAATATGGATTTTCCATCAAAAAACTAAAACAATCTGCAAAGAATTATCCAAATGGTCTAGATAGGAGTATGGAGATTTTTTACAGAAAGTCAAAGAATTTGAAGAGAAAGTTAGAAAAGCAGAAGAGACCTTGGCACAGTCCAACAAAGAATCAGAGAGAGTAATTGCCCATGAACTCAATGCTCAATATGTCAAACATTTGAAGATTGAAGAGGCTGTCCTGAAGCAAAAAAAAAAAACTACAATGGTTCAAGGATGGAGATGCCAACACCAAATATTTCCATAGTTTGATCAGAGGAAGAAGAAGAAAACTGTATATCCACAAAATTAAAATGAAGATAATGACTGGATATATGGTGATGAAGCAATAGGTGAAGCTGTCTGTGACCACTTCCACAACTTATTCACTGATCCTGGGGGAGTCATCAGGAAAGATCTTCTATCTTAGATTTCTACACTGATTACAGAAGAAGATAATCATCAACTCAACAAAGATCCTACAATGGAAGAGCTCAGAGAAGCTGTTTTCTCAATGAACCCATCTAGTGCTGCAGGTCCAGATGGCCTCAATGGAAAATTCTTCCAGTATTGTTGGGATATCATCCAGCTTGATCTCTTCAATGTGGTGAAGGCATTCTTCTATGGCCAATCAATGCCTAGGTACATGACACAAGCATGCCTGGTGCTGATACCTAAAGTGGAATTCCCTAACAATTTGTCAGAATTTAGACCTATAAGTTTGAGCAATTTCATCAATAAGATTATATCCAAGATTATCTCCAAAAGAATTGCACCTATTCTTCCCAATATCATCTCCCCAAACCAAACTGGATTTATCAAAGGAAGAAGCATCTCTGAAAATATTATGCTTGCACAAGAGATTGTCCAGGGAATTAAGAAGCCAAACATAGGCGCTAATGTAGTGATCAAATTGGATATGGCAAAGGCTTATGACAGAGTATCTTGGTCCTTTACATGTATAATGATGAGAAGAATGGATTTTAGTGAAAGAATCATTGACATGGTATGGAGAACAATGTCCAACAACTGGTACTCTGTTATAGTCAATGGCACAATTGGCTTCTTTCACTCCACTAGAGTCCTAAAACAAGGGGACCCCCTGGCACCTTCACTTTTCATTTTGGGAGCTGAATTACTGTCTATGATGCTCAACAATCTCACACATGATCAGTTCTTTAATGGCTTTGATATGGAAAAGAGAGAACCTCAAATTACACATCTGAGCTTCGCAGATGATGTGATCATTTTCACCTCAGGCTGCAGAACCTCTCTAAAGAAGATCATGAAAGTTCTTTAAGATTATGAGCAGACATCTGGCCAATAGATTAACAAAAACAAAAGTCATTTTATGACTGCCCCTTCTGTCTTCCAATACACTACCAAGAGAATTCAGTAGGTCACAGGCTTTACCAAAAAGGAATCCCCTCTAACCTACTTAGGATGCCCCCCTACACTGGCAGGAAAAGGATTATGCACTTCAATAGTATCATCTCTAAAGTGGTAAGCAGGATAAGAGGTTGGCATGGTAGATTATTATCTTATGGGGGTCGATTGACCTTAATCAAGCATGTCCTGCAATCACTCCCTATTCACTTGTTGTCAGCAGTCACACCCCCAAAAGCTGTCCTTAAACAGATAGAGAAACTTGCAGCTAACTTTTTCTGGGGGATGAACAAAGAAAAGAACAAATACCGTTAGGCTTCATGGCACACACTATTATACCCACTGGAAGAAGGGGGCATTGGACTGAGACCTATAGCAGAGATTTGTAAATCTATGGAATACAAACAATGGTGGGGATTCAGGATCAAACAGACACTATGGAGCAATTTCTTATTGGCCAAATACTGTAAGAGATCACACCCAGATCAAAAAAATAGAGCTCTGGACAGTCACAGACATGGAGAAGAATGATGATCAACATAGAAACTACTGACCATCACATTCAATGGAGACTACACTCAGGAAATTCCAGCTTCTGATGGGATAACTGGCTAGGTATTGGACACTTAGCTAATTTTAGACAAGGGCAGGGCAAGCCCGGCAACACCAATGTATCACATTACTAGACAGACGGGCAATGGGATATCCAGAAACTCAGTCAAATAACCTCTCAAATAGCTCCCCTGTCTATAATCTCACACATTCTCCAAGTCAAAATCCATTATAACCCCCACATTAATGACACGCCAATATGGCAACCTTCTGCTTCTGGGGAATTCTCCTGTGCATCAGCATGGACTGTACTGAGAGAAAGAAATTAAGTACTGCTCACAAATAAGATGATATGGTAGCTAGGTTTGGAGCTCCAAGTGTTAACAAGTGTGTATATTGCACCAAAGCAGGGAATGAAACAGCGGTGCACATACTCAAATCAGGCCAATTTGCCCAAATCATCTAGAAACACTTCAATGCACCAGTTGGGATTCAAAGTCACAGACAGCCCCTAACAATGAAATTAATGAACTGGTGGCTGCAAAAAAGAGAGAATGAGGTGCAAAAATTGGTCCTAGACACATTACCAATCATTATATGCTGGAATCTATGGAAAAACGGATGTGTAGCCAAATATGGGGAAAAATCATCATCAGTTACCAGAGCACTGTACTCAATCACATCTGATCTACTTCTGCTGCTCAGAACATCTTATGCTAACATCAAATGGCCTGTCACATGGCCAGAAATGTACATAGCTATTGAGAGTCTACAGCATCACACTAATGTGCAGCAAGTAGTCTGGTTAAAGCCAACAACTGGGTATGTCAAAGTCAACTCAAATGGCAGTGCCCTAGGCAACCCAGGGAAAATAGGAGCAGGGGTCATCATTAGGGACCACCAAGGTAATTTCGTTCATGCTATTTCAAGTCCGCTAGGAGAGGGAACTAATAATTTAGCAGAAACTCAAGCGGCACTCATTGGCATCAATTGGTGTATGCAAAATGGTTACACCAAACTTCATCTGGAAACAGACTCTAAGCTGCTTACCTAATAGCTAACAGGACAGTTTAAACCACCATGGACCTTAGATATGATAATACAGGAAATCAAATATTTGACCCAACATTGTGAAGGCTTTAAGGGCACTTATGTCCTGAGAGAAGCCAATGGTCTAGCAGATACCCTATCCAAACTGAGCCACGATTCCAACTTCCTAAGACATTATAACAGCCAAAGGGACCTGCCTGCACTCATAAGGGGACAGATTCACCTTGACAGTAAAGGCACCCCTGCATTTAGACATAGGAAGTCCAAAAGACTCAACTTCCCACCACATATGATGAATCACAATACACCAGGATGATTAACATGAACATATTCTTGAGGGAAGAAGTAGTAACTCAACATACTACAAAGTTAGGATACAGTAATACCAACACAAGTAGTAAGCTTCTTTTGACTGTTCTACTGCTGAAATTCCAATGTTCACCTAGTGTTACTATCTTGTAACTGCAACAATTCCATCTCCCCCCCCTTCCCCCCCCTTTCTTATCATTTTTCTGCAGGAAAACAAAACATCAGCAGAAGCAGAAACAGTAAAAGAAGCAGTATTTGTATCAAAACACCAGCAGAAGCAGAAGCAGTAAAAGAGTTTGTATCAACTCGTTTTCTGCAAAAACATAGAACAAAAGCAAAGGCAGAAGTAGTAAACTGAGTATAGCAGAAAAACTATCTGTACCTAATAAATAACTCTAGCAACAGCATTAAACTGAGCAGCAGACAAATTGTTTCTTGACTGCTCTGCTGATTTTCACATTTGAATCTTTGCAAGGAAATAGAGTAACAGCAGCAACCCAACAATGCTAATACTCATAGCAGCAGTAAACTGAGCAGCATCCTCAGACTGGTCTACTGCTGTGTTTCACAGATTTTCTCAGCAGGGAACAGGCACCTTCAGCAATGCATCAATTAAAAAAAAAAATTCTTCCAGCAGTGGCAGTAATAGATTTTCACAGCAGCAGTAGCAAGAATCCTCTACTTTGTCAAAACAAAGTTGATGACTGTTACCTTCTACTTCATGATACATCATGTAGAAGATCCTCTTTTTTGTTAGAAATAGACCTCATCGTATAGAGAGGATACTATTTCAAAATACTCCCTTAGTAGATTTACGAACATATGTATTTTTGTATAGATTGACCTAGATTCATCTCACAATATTTTTGTATATATGATTGTCTATCAATGTTATAAGATAGACAATCATTACATTATCATAGGTCTAACCCATCACAATTATCTACGTATACTTGATTGTCAACTCTCGATGATCAAGAACGTACATATCTCATATTGGGAGGTAAGGTCTATACCCCCCTCCACCTTTGTAATTATGATTACATATATGAAAATTAACACTAGGCACACTGCCTAGTGAATTTGATTTTAAAAAATATCTGCTCCTGAATGAAGTGTGCGAAATCTCACGCTGACCTTGAAGATCAAATTTAAATCCCAACAAAGACAAAAAAACGCTAGGTGAGTTTTCTTCCCATATGCCTAAGCCTTAACGGACCAAAAAATTTGATATTTGTGTGTTTACCTTTAATTACGAGTAACAATTAAATTTGTATGTGGTTTTAACGATATGTGACTTGGTTTAATATAGTTAAAGAATGAACAAAAATAGAGACTAAATTCAGCGAATAAGGAAGAGAGCAAACCACCAATATTGAATAGTTTTTTTGTGTTAGAATCCTCAAGAAATAAAATATGAAGTAGATAAATAAGTAGAATAGACTATAGCTTTGTGTATATTGATTGTAGATTCATGTGTGTCGTTTACTACAGTGCTGGCCCTTTATATAAGAAGGAGAAAGAACCATGTATAAGGTAAAAAACCTATCTACAAGGTAAAAAAATCCGTAGAATTAATGATTACAACGTCTTTATTGATTTCTACCGTGATTTCCGCCGAGAAACTCATTTATCACGGGATTTACGATCCTACAGTTACGCAAAACTGATAATTTTACCATAGGGTGTTTCATCCTAATCGGCCTCGACGATCTCATCTTAGAAGCCTTGGCTTCGAACTTTATTCTGATGACATCCGGTCTCGGACTTCTCCTCTCGATGTCCCGATCTCGGCCTGTCAAGTAACGACTTCAATCGACGCTGGTTGTCAAATCCCAAAACCGGTACTCCCTATGCAAGCGATCGAATTCGACCCCATACAGATAGTCCCCTTGTTTTTTGGAGAGTAATGACAAAAAATAATATGAGTCGCCGCTTTTAAGATTAGGTTAAATGAAAACATACTTATGGAGCGTGACACCGAAATTCGGTACGTCATATCAGACAACACAAAACGTCTCGTTGATAAATGACGGCAGCATGATGACGCGCGTGGCAAGTATCAAAAATGTCTTTTCATAGACCAACTGAAGACAAACTCTGCAACTTCTGCAAGCGCCAATTAATGATTTCTCATTTTGGGACCCGAACTGCTGCTTTTAAAAGAGTATAAATAGCCCTCTCGTTCTTCAGTTTTCAAGTTTGCGTTGTTTGAGCACCATATTCTCCAAGTTCTCTACACTTTGTTCTCCAGTGATTTCTCTCTTTACGCTTGCATCTACTTGCTTTTCCACCTCCTTATTTCCAATGGCAAAGACATCCAAGTCTGTTCCTCAAAAACAAAACCCATCTTCCTCTCAACCCTCTAAAGAGGCCGAGCCTGTTGTTGCTGGGGAGACTTCGACAGAGCCCCCTCTAAAAGCGTTCGTACCGGTCGGATGTTCAATCGGCTCCGATTTTAAGGTAGAGAAGACTTCTTCTGTACCAGGCCGGGGCAAACCAGTCGTCAGATATATTAGTTCGATCACGAGCAAAGCCATCGATAGGGTGAAGACAAAATGTATTTGGGTTGATAAAGATGTGGTAGTTACCTTACTAGATGAGGCGATTACCACCCACGTGGAGGGATACTTGAGTGTTTACACTTACCCCTTCACGTTGGGCCCTTTGGACCCCTGTCGTCTTTTGCAAAAGGTACGATGTAACGATGGGTTACATTCACCCCTCTATTTGGCGAATAGTTCATCTTTTCCGCTTTTTCGTGAGCAAGATCGATGGGCATCCTTTCACCCTCGATCATCTGCTGAGATTATACAGTCCCCGAGTCTTCCGAGGGGGACTAATAAAACTCGCTCGCTGGGCAAGCAAAGCCCCCTTTTCGAGCATCGACGAGGATAAAGACCGAGGCCGGATGAGCTTTGATTTGCTCGATTAAGGACGTCGGACCTGATCCCTGCCGAAGACATGTTGTTCCCTGAAAAGTGGAACATGAACCGTAAGTATCATCTTCTTATCCTAACTCGTCTGGTGTCTTTCCTTCGTTATCTCACTAATATATCTTGCAAGGTGTAGCTGCCGGCTGCGATTCAACACTTGAAAGAATGGGTCGAGAAGGTAGTGTCTCAAAGGACCTATTCAGAGCGCGCCTGGTGCGAGATATGGAAGGGCCTATGGGAGGCCAAAAAACATGGTGAGACCGATAACACTTATATTCCACGCTTTATGTTATCGATGATGCCACTAATTAACTTCCTCCTCCCTTTGCAGGTCTATCTAAGGATGTTGAATTGAGGCCAACGTCCCCCGGTAGAGAGGTTCCCTGCCCTCCCCCTGCCTCGGAGCAGGAAGGAGAGAAAAAGAGGAAGGAAGTCCCCGGTTCTTCTGGGCCCGAGAAGAAAAAACCGAAGAAGAGCATAGCTCATAAGACCAGAATTGCGGACGAGGTTTTCCGGTTGGATGATGAATCTGAGGAAGATGGAGGCCTCGAGATTTTAAGCAGCGAGCCATCTCGGGCAGTCCCCGAGCCGAGGATCGATGAAACTCATATTCATCGAGTAGAGGACCTCGATGCAGGGGTGAGAACCGGGGCTTCCGCCGATGCAGGGGCAGCGCAAGGAATCTCGGGCCCCCCAGAAGTAATGGACTCCCCTTCTTTCTCGGAGTCAACCCTCAACGAAGCCCGAGCTGCAAGAGTGCATTCGCCGAGCAAAGGCCATGTACCGGAAGGGCCCTTTGAAGATTTCTTCGATGGTGTGCCTCGGCTAATATCTTTGGGCTCGAAGTGCCGAGGAAGAGTCCCTCCACCGAGACGAGCAAGGAATCTTTCGGTCCCAAGCTGGTCGATAGATTTCCTGCTCCGAGTTCCAACCCTGATCGAAAAAGGATAATAAAGTTCCATTCCCGGAGATGCTAGGGCCCTTTCTACGCCTGTAGGGTGGCTAATTATCTTCAGTGTCTGGTGACCGAAGAAGATCAGGCCGCAATGGATGAGGTGGATGAGGTCTGCTTGTTCAATGAAGCTCAACAAGCATCAAATAAGGTAAAACTTCCTATAAGCCTTGCCCGGTGTTCGCCAATTTATCTTTTGATTTTGAGTAACCGTCTTATTTTATATCGTATTCGTAGGCCTCGGTGCTTCATCATGAGGCTTTTCTTCGACTAAGGGAAGAGAAGGTGCATCGAGGGCGGCTTGAAGGAGAGATGTCGACCTTCGGTCCGAATTACACTATGTGCGGAATGAAAATTCCAGCACAGTTGACCAGATAGGCCAACAGCTTGACCGAATAAACCAGTTTCGATCCGCGGTGAATGAGGCCAAAGCAGAAATCGATGAATGGAGAGCCAAGACCGATCTGCTGACCCCGGAAAAAGAAAACCTCCAAGCTCAAATGATTTCTTTGGAAAATAGACTTTCGGAGGCACAAGAGAAAATCGGGACTCTAACTAAGAGCACCGATACGCTTCAATCCCAGGTCGAGACGCTTACCTCGGATCGTGATATTTTGGTCAACGAGCTGCAATCGGCAAAATCGGAGGTTTCCATGTCCAAAGCTGAGGCCGATGATCTAATAGCTCAATACAGGGCCGATGTCGAGGCTGCCCAAGAGCAATCAAAGATTCCGGTGGAGTATACCAAGTGCCAAACCCGCCAATCTGTCCTCGAAGAGTTACAAGCTCGAGGCTTCGATCTATCCACCGAGGTTGATGATGCAAAAAAGATCGAAGACGAAGCCAGAAGGAGGGCCTTTCCAAAAGAAGAAGAAGACTCCGAGAATTTTGACTAAAGACATCTGTTGTATAATATGCCTTTTTAGAATTCTCATTTTTGTAACATATTTTGCTTCATATATATGAAAGAACTTCTTTTATCTCCCTTTCTTGTTTGGTCTACTTTGACTCTCTGTTCTTAAAACCGACAATTCAACTTGTAGAATTTTCTGCCCTTCAGGCTTAGTTAAGACTTAGCCTGTTTCTTGGCAGATTTTCCCTTTCCATGGCTGATTGGGTAAGGCCTAAGCCATGAAAGGGGTCCGAGGTTCGCCTTAATAGGTCTTATTCCCTTCGAATTTCATTAGCTCAACGCGGCCTTGGCCTATTAAGAAATCGGGGTTCTGCCTTAGCAGATTCCAGTCCTCCTCGAGTTTAACTTGATTCGGCCTTAGCCTTTTATAAATTGGGGTTTGCCTTAGTAGGTCCTACTTCCCTTCGAGTTTTATTAACTCGATACGGCCTTAGCCTTTTAAGAAATTGGGGTTTGCCTTAACAGGTCTTACTCCCCTTCGATTTCCGCGTGAAGTTCTAAGCAACGTTAATTTTCAATTGTGTAATAAAAATTGAAGTGGCCCTTGGGCTCGGAGACAAGATATCGGTGCCAAAGAGCTTTTACTAGTATTCAGGTGCTTGTACAATTTGCTTAGGGGGTAGATCAATCTACTTGGGCACGGTACTTTCGACTGTTTGACCCTTACATTGATTCCTAATGATCTATGAGAAGTTCCTCCGAATTGAAGTAGCTAAGTAATGAATCGAAGTAGATAAGCAATCTTCTGATATTCAAGGTCGATCGAAGTTGTGCACCAAATATTATTATCTTCGATAAGCGACCGATCTAAGTTAGCACGATTCCTGGTTGCCTCATTAAAAACCTTACCGTAAAACCCAATTTGGGACAAAACCGGTCGAAGAGAAAAAGAGTGCAACGCGTGCTTTCAGTCCTAATGTCCTGTGCTTCCTGGCTCGAGGTTACTTCATTCAATACCTGCAGATGTTAGTAACATGAAACAAATAAATGAAGAATGAAATTTCATACCTCAACAATAGTATCGTTTCAGGTGGCTTATCTTCCAATTGTTTGGCAGCTGTTTGCCATCCATGGTTCCAAGCTTGTAAGATCCCTTTCCGGTGACCTTCAAGATAGTGTAGGGCCCTTCCCAGTTTGGTCCTAACTTCCCTTCGTTCGGATCTCGAGTATTGGGTGTGATTCTTCTGAGCACCAGGCCTCCGATGTTGAAGTGTCGAAGATGGGCTCTCCGGTTGTAGTACCTTACGATCTTTTGTTTTTGGGTCGCCATTCGAACAAGGGATGTTTCCCTTCTTTCATCCAATAATTCTAAATTGGTGTTCATAGCTTCTCGATTCGATTCTTCGGTTGCGTATCGGAACCTGATAATCGATTCACCTACTTCGACTGGTATTAATGCTTCAGCACCATATACTAGAGAGAAAGGAGTGGCCCCGGTGCTGGTTTTCTCGGTTTTGCGATATGCCCATAGATATTCAGGCAGTATTTCTCTCCATTTTCCCTTTGCATCGGTTAACCTTTTCTTCAAGTTTCGAATTATGGTTTTCTTGGTCGACTCGGCTTGTCCATTGCCACTGGGGTGATAGGGCATCGCTAAGATCCTCTTGATCTTGTTGTCTTCGAAGAACTCGTCACTTTGCTGCCGATGAATTGCTTGCTGTTATCGCATACGATCTCTGATGGCATTCCAAATCGACATATGATGTGGTCCCAGATGAAGTCAATCACTTCCTTTTCTCTAACTTTTTCGCTACGCCTGCGCTTCAACCCATTTGGAGAAGTAGTCAGTTATAACAAGAATAAATTGAGCTTTACCTGGCGAATAAGGGAGAGGGCCGACGATGTCCATCCCCCATTTCATGAATGGCCATGGCGATAAGACTGAATGCAGTATCTCCCCGGGCTGGTGGATCATCGGTGCGTGCCTTTGGCATTTGTTGCATTTGCAAATGAACTCCTTACATCTTTCTCCATATCGATCCAATAGTAGCCGGCTCGAATTATTTTACGAACCAAGGGTTCCGAGCCGGAGTGATTCCCACACGTGCCTTCGTGTATTTCTTTTAAAATATACTCAGTGTCGCCTAGTCCAAGACATATTGCTAGGGGACCACCGAATGTCCTTCTGAATAGGGTCCCATCATCGGATAAACAGAACTGGGCCGCTTTTGTGCGTAATGCTCTCGATTCTTTGGGATCCGAAGGGAGTTTACCTGAACTAAGATACTCTATATACTTATTCCTCTAATCCCAGGTCAAGCTTGTCGAATTAATTTCGGCATGGCCTTCCTCCACCACCGACCTCAAAAGTTGTACGACCTTTTCGGACTCGATCTCCTCATCTTCGACCGATGATCCCAGGTTGGCGAGGGCGTCGGCCTCACTATTTTGTTCTCGAGGTATGTGTTGTAAGGTCCATTCTTTAAACCTGTGCAACGTGACTTGAAGCTTGTCCAAATACCTCTGCGTTCGCCCTTCTCTGACTTCGAAAGTCATATTTACTTGGTTGACCACGAGGAGGGAATCGCATTTGGCTTTGATTATCTCTGCTCCCAGGCTTTTGGCCAGCTCTAAACCTGCAATCATAGCTTCATACTCCGCTTCGTTGTTAGTTAATTTCACAGTCTTAATAGACTGTCGAATAGTATTCCTGGTTGGGGGTTTTAGTACGATACCAAGCCCCGATCCTTTCGAGTTTGATGTGCCGTCTGTGAACAGAGTCCACACTCCCGAAGGAGTACCCGATTCGGTCATTAATTCTTTCTCGACCTCGGGTATTAGTGACGACGCAAAATCGGTGACGAAATCCGCCAATAATTGAGATTTGATCGAGGTTCGGGGCCGATATTCGATATCGTACCCGCTTATTTCGATGGCCCACTTGGCCAATCGGCCGGATAACTCGGGCTTATGCATTATATTTCTCAGGGGATAAGTCATTACTACACATATGGGATAGCATTAGAAGTAGGGTTTTAGCTTCCTGGAGGCACTCAATAAAGCGAGTGCTAATTTTTCTAAATACGGGTATCTAGTTTCGGCCTCACCTAAGGTTCTACTGACGTAATAAATAGGAAACTGTGTACCTTGTTCTTCTCGGACCGAGACCCCACTCACCGCTACTTTCGAGACGGCAAGGTAGAGGTATAGTTGCTCATCTGTTTTTGGTGTATGCAGCAAAGGTGGGCTAGAGAGATACCTCTTAAGTTCTTCTAACGTGCGCTGACATTCCGGACTCCACGAGAAATCGTTCTTCTTTTTCAGCAAGTTGAAAAATCGGTGACTCCTGTCGGAAGATCTCGAAATGAATCGGCCTAGAGCGGCTATCCGACCTATCAGCTTTTGTACGGCTTTACACTGTCTACAATTGTAATGTCTTTGATGGCTTTGATATTTTCGGGGTTGATTTCTATTCCTCGATTCGAGACCATGAAACCGAGGAATTTTCCCGAGCCTACTCCAAATGCGCATTTCTCCGGGTTTAACTTCATGTTATACCGTTTCAGCACATCGAACGTTTCCTGCAAATAGCTCAAATGGTCCTCTGCTCGCAGGGACTTAAGTAATATATCATCAATGTAAACTTCCATTGTTTTTCCTAGTTGTTCTTCGAACATTTTGTTTACTAGACGTTGATAAGTAGCCCCCGCATTCTTTAACCCGAATGGCATCACGTTATAACAGTATGTACCATACTTAATGATGAAGGATGTCTTTTCTTGATCATCCTGGTCCATTCGTATCTGGTTATAGCCAGAGTAGGCATCGAGAAAGCTCAGGGTCTCGTGGCCAGTGGTGGCATCGATCATGCGATCGATGTTAGGTAAGGGAAAAGAATCTTTAGGGCATGCCTTGTTTAAATATTTATAATCTATGCACATTCTTAACTTATTTCCCTTTTTAGGAACTACAACTACATTTGCTAACCATTCTGGGTATTTAACTTCCCTAATGGACTCTATATTTAAAAGCTTGGTTACCTCATCCTTGATGAATGCTTGTTTGGCTTCGGATTGAGGCCTCCTCTTTTGCTTGACCGGTCGAAATTTAGGATCGATGCTCAGTTTGTGAGTCGTGATCTCCGGCGGTATCCATGTTATGTCAAGATGGGACCAAGCGAAAGAGTCTTCGTTAGCTGAAAGAAAATGAATAAGTTTGGTCCTGAGCTCAGAGCTTAGGCCCGAGCCCAGGTATACCTTTCGATACGGCGCATCTTCTCGGAGTGAAATTTGCTCGAGTTCCTCGACCATTGATTTAGTTGCATCGGATTCGTCGGGGCCAACGAATGACCATGGAATCCCGTAATCGTCATCTTCGAGAAGCTCCTGTTCACCTTCGTTCATTGAAGGCGATGCCTTTGATTGCTATTTGGTTCTTTGGGAAGAAGTTATTGGTTTCGGTACTGCTTCTTCTACTGCGAACATCTCTTTCGCAGCATGCTGTTCTCCGTAAACATTTACGATCCTATCAGTCGATGGAAATTTCAACATTTGGTGCAGTGTTGAGGGTACCGCTCTAATATCATGAATCCACGGTCTCCCGAGCAAGGCGTTGTACCTCATATCTCCTTCGATTACGCAGAATTTGGTTTCCCGAACGGTATCGGCAGTGTTCACTAATAATGTTATTTCCCTTTTATTTGTCTCGCAAGCCATGTTGAAACCATTGAGAATCTGAACTCAGGGATAATTCGGTCTGTCAACCCGAGCTGTTCGATAACCCATGATCGGATTATGTTGGCTGAACTACCAGGATCGACCAGTACACGCTTTACCTTTGTTTTGTGTACAAGCACCGATATTACTAATGCGTCGTTGTGGGGTTGCATGATTCCTTCTGCATCCTCCTCACTGAAGTGCAAGGTTCCCTCCATCGCATAATCTCGAATGCGCTTTTCTCGGGTGATGGATATATTAGTGTGTTTTAATACCGGACCTTGGGGCGTATCTACCCCGCCGATGATCATATTGATCGTGTGCTGAAGCTCCTCCTGGTTTACTGGCTTACTCCTATTCCCATAATGGTTTTTGGCTCGGTCGCTCAAAAACTCTCGAAGGTGCCCATTTTCGAGCAACCATGCCACCTCTTCCCTCAGCTGTCGACAGTCCTCTATCCTGTGCCCATGGGTACCATGATATTTACATATCAAAATGGGATCCCTTTTAGCTGGGTCCGATTGCAGCGGTCGAGGCCACTTAGTATCCTTAATACGGCGGATGGCTAACACGAGAGTAGCTGAGTCGACGTTGAAGTTATACTCGGACAGCCGCGGTGCTTCTCGATGACCATTGGTTCTCTCGAAGTTGTTTCTCACCAAAGGTCCTCTGTTATTTAGATTATGATCATTCCTCTTTTCTCGTCTCGGCGAACCTTGCCTTGTTGGAATGACTTTTCGGTCCCCAGGATATGGTCGATGCCTGTCTCTGCTCGATCTTGGTTCTCGATAAATATCCCTTTGAACCCTATCATGAGCTCTGATGGGGTAAGTGGATCCCGAGGGGATCCAAGTTGGTCATCCTCGACCCTAATCTTCGATTTGATATCGGTTGTGTATATCCGCCCATGTGATAGCCGGATATTCAATCAAGCTCTACTTAAGTTGTTGTGAAGCCGTTGAACTTCGAGCGTTGAGTCCTTGGGTGAAGGCCTGTACGGCCCAATCATCGGTAACCGGTGGTAGATCCATACGTTCCATATGAAAACGAGATACAAATTCTCTGAGCATCTCGTTATCCCTTTGCCTAACTTTAAATAAGTCCGATTTCCGCATTTCTACTTTGATGGCATCCGCATGAGCTTTTACGAAGCATCCACAAGCATGGCAAAAGAATCGATGGAATTCGGGGATAGATTATGATACCAAGTCATTGCCCCCTTTGACAAGGTTTCTTCGAATTTCTTCAAGAGAACGGACTCAATCTCATCGTCTTCGAGATCATTTCCCTTTATGGCGCATGTGTATGCTGTTACATGCTCATTTGGGTCATATGTCCCATTGTATTTGGGAATTTTCGGCATGCGAAACTTCTTCGGTATGGGTTTTGGGGCAGCGCTTGATGGGAAAGGTTTCTGCACGAATTTCTTTGAATCTAAACCTTTTAATACCGGGGGTGCTCCTGGAATTTGGTCCACCCTCGAATTATATGTTTCCACCTTTTTATCATTGGCCTCGATCTTCTTTTCACCAGACTCGATTCGTCTGGTTAGTTCCTCGAGCATTTTCATGATCCCAGCGTTTGCCCCCGATCCGCCTTCGCTTGGTTCCACTGTGATTGGTTCATTTTCGAGGATAATTTCCCGAGGAGGGCCGGCCTCAACCCTATTCGAAACTTGGCTCCGATTTTGAAGCTGAGCAATGGCCGCTTGCTGGGCCTACAACATGTTGAATATCATCCTGAGGCTAATCCCTTCCTCTTCGTCGTTCTGATTTGTCGAACGGTGTTCTCCTCGAACACCTGTTCGATGGGCCAGAAGTCTGATCCACATCGACCGCCATTTGGGAATTAGCGTCGACTGGAACTTCATTACCGAGCACTACGTTATTGTTTTCGCCCTGGTGGTCAAACTCGCCATCGACACATTGAGGCACAGATTGAGAATGCGACATGATTGTATTGTAACCTGAAATCAAAAAAAATATTCTGCAAAGAACAAGTGTAAAATAGTCTGTGTGATAGAAAATTGTATCAAACTTTCACTATTATCCTTAGCCCCACGGTGGGCGCCAAACTGTTTACCTTTAATTACGAGTAACAATTAAATTTGTATGTGGTTTTAAGGATATGTGACTTGGTTTAATACAGTTAAAGAATGAACGGAAATAGAGACTAAATTCAGCGAATAAGGAAGAGAGCAAACCACCAATATTGAATAGCTTTTCTGTGTTAGAATCCTCCAGAAATAAAATATGAAGTAAATAAATAAGTAGAATAGACTATAGCTTTGTGTATATTGATTGTAGATTCTTGTGTGTCGTTTACTACAGTGTTGCCCCTTTATATAAGAAGGAGAAAGAACCCTGTATAAGGTAAAAACCCTATCTACAAGGTAAAAAATCTATAGAATTAATGATTACAACGTCTTTATTGATTTCTGCCGTGATTCCCGCCGAGAAACTCATTTATCACGGGATTTCTGGTCCTACAGTTACGCAATACTGATAATTTTACCCTAGGGTGTTTCATCCTAACCGGCCTCGATGATCTCATCTCGGACGCCTTGGCTTCGAACTTTATTCTGATGACATCCGGTCTCGGACTTCTCCTCTCAATGTCCCGATCTCGGCCTGTCGATTAACGACTTCAATCGACGCTGGTTGTTAAATCCCAAAACCAATACTCCCTATGCAAGCGATCGAAATCAACCTCATGCATTGTGCTAGTAAGGGATAGTAATTATCCAGTGTAATAGTTGAGGTGCACACAAAAGGTGCACGCAAACTGACTCGAACACCCAGCATTTTTTTATAAAAGGAAAAAAAAAGGTTGAGCTTACTTTTTAATAGTCTTCTGTGGATAGTACACAGTGGTTCTTCAGTCCATTCTGTAAATCTCAAAATCCCACTCCTTTGGGTCCTCGGTCCTCCTTTGTTTTTTCCTTCGAATTGCTAAAGCTGAAATGTCCAAGTCAACAAACGTCTTAAAGGGATTAGATGTAAATGTATGGTGAAGAAAAAGAGCAAGAAGAGAGTATGCTCAAATACAGAGATAACCGCTTACTCTCTGCTTCTTTCCTTGCATCAGTTTTGAATATCTTGTATCAAATTAATATGAGTGCAAGAAATGAGAATGATGGTTGTAGCTTGTTGGTCTGCTTATTCATTTTCTATCAGTTTTTTATCATTAATTCAGTTCAAGCTCAGAATCAATCCCGAGATAGCTGCCCCAGGGAATTCAAATGTGGGATTCTTGGAAATGTGAGGTTTCCTTTTTCTGTATCCTCACAACCTGCTTGTGGATTGTACACCATTGATTGTGATGCCAAACCAAATCCAAGAATGATTTGGGAGGAAATGTTTACAGTGCTCTGGAACATCGGTCATATGATGATTGTAGTAAATGTTACTATCAAGGAGGCCAATGTTTAGCTGACAGCAACAACAATTTTCTTTGTTCCCCAAATCCCAAAGGTAAATTTTACTGCAAAAGTAATTGTATACTTAACTGCTCTTCCCTACACTGCAATATATTTTAGATGTTCTTGTTATGGGTCCAATATGCTTGTCATACAATACTGTGAGCTTTCTCTAATTCTACTTTGAAGGATCGCTTCTCGGTTTTGGAGAGACTGCTTTCATGTTCTTGTTATGGGTCCAACATGCTTGACCATTCTTTCTTATATTGCAAGATGTTTGAGATGTTCTTGTCTTCACTCACTCATGGGTCCAGTATGCCAGTTATATACTGTCATATTTTGCTGCTGGGTACAACTCCAGTTAGAAGTGCATAAGCATAACTAATTCATCAAAAATTTCAACTGTGATGCATACATTTCCGCTTCATCTTTGACATAATAATTGCTTCTTACTTTGGAACTCAAAACCTGCATTTTGGATTTCTCCCTTTTCTGGTGCCCTTATTTTATCTGAAGCTGATTGCCTTCCCATTTGTCATTCAGTTTTAACTTTTAGCTGTAGTGATTGGCTTCATCCTTGCAATTTCTTGGTTGGTTTTGCCAACCGTTGTCTTAAAAAATAACTTGTGAAGACATGGTAAAGGAAAGAACAATAGTAATTACTGAGCCACAAATATATGTCAAATACTCTGCTTGCAGAAATGCAGGTAAGGCTGCGTACAATATACTCTTGTGGTCCGGCCTTTTTCCGGACCCTGCGCATAGCGGGAGCTTAATTCACCGGGCTGCCTTTTTTAACTCTGCTTGTTTGCGCGTGTTACTGCGAACATGGTACTTAACAAAGGTTTAACTTCTATATCTAAAAAGAACTTATATGTTACTAGGTCATATAAAAGATAATTAAAGTTAATCGTGCATAATTAGTGAGATAAATGACCTAAAAACAAGCAAGTGACATGATATAGCAGGTTAAAATACACTCATAGCGTTTTACTCTGATAAATTCTAGTAATATATGTCAGCAGGAGTTACCGCTGTAGCTCTTTCATTTTCCAATTGTTCATTTTTGCTCATCAAGTGATCTTTCCGTTCGCTCAGAGCATATATAAAGTAATTGCTCCTCAAGTGATCTTAAAGGGATTAGATGTAAATGTATGGTGAAGAAAAAGAGCAAGAAGAGAGTATGCTCAAATACAGAGATAACTGCTTACTCTCTGCTTCTTTCCTTGCATCAGTTTTGAATATCTTGTATCAAATGAATATGAGTGCAAGAAATTAGAATGATGGTTGTAGCTTGTTGGTCTGCTTTATTCATTTTCTATCAGTTTTTTATCATTAATTCAGTTCAAGCTCAGAATCAATCCCGAGATAGCTGCCCCAGGGAATTCAAATGTGGGATTCTTGGAAATGTGAGGTTTCCTTTTTCTGTATCCTCACAACCTGCTTGTGGATTGTACACCATTGATTGTGATGCCAAACCAAATCCAAGAATGTATTTGGGAGGAAATGTTTACAGTGCTCTGGAACATCGGTCATATGATAATAGTTTTCGACTTTTGGACCTTAGGCTTCCCTTATTGGCAAAACACAGTTGCCGTTCTTTTGATAGAAGTGTATCCTTTCCAAGTTCTCCTTCTATCTTGTTTAGAACCAACAAACGCAATCTTACCTTGTTCAGATGCAACAACAGTGTAGACATCAACAGGAGCAAGAACAATCATTATTTTCGCGACTATAAGAACTATACTAAATGTTAAGGCTTCAGCATTTACTGCAAGTATCCAACAACATGGGGGGAAGGCTACTCGGATGCACCAGAGGGAGATATTCCTGATAACTGTTCTCTGATTCAGTTACCAATTAAATGGAGGTCACAGTTAAGTCAAAGTAGTAGCTTGTTTGATCTCTTTAACCGCGAATTTCACAATGCAGTGGAGCCTGTCTGATGATTGTAGTAAGTGTTACTATCAAAGAGGTCGATGTTTAACTGACAGCAACAACAATTTTCTTTGTTCCTCCAATCCCAAAGGTAAAATCTTTTGCTTCCAAAGTGAAGTCTATTTTCTTGACCATTCTTTCTTATGTTGCAAGATGTTTGAGATGTTCTTGTCATCACTCACTCATGGGTCGCCAGTTATATTCTGTCATATTTTGCTGCTGAGTACAATTCTAGTTAGAAAGTGCATAACCGTAACTGATTCATCAAAAATTTCAGACATAATAATTGCTTCTCACGTTGCAATTCAAAACCTTCATTTTGAATTTCTCCCTTTTCTGGTGCCCTACTGCCTTCCCATTTGTCATTGAGTTTTAACTTTTAACAGTAATAATTGGCTTCATTGTTGCAATTTGCTTGGTTGGTTTTGGCACCAGTCGTCTTAAAAGAAAAAAATAACTTGTGAAGGCATGCTAAAGGAAAGAATGATAGTAAGTACTGAGCCAAAAATATATGTCAAATACTCTGCTTGTTTCCGCATGTTACTATGGACATGTTATTTAACATGGATTTACTTCTATACGTGACAGTGTAAAAAAAAATATCCTATTAGGTCTATAATAAGTGAGATAAATGACCCAAAAACATAGCAAGTAACATGCTACAACAAGTTGAAATATACTAATAGTGTAAAATTTGCTTATCTAGTGTTCTTTCCAGTTGCATTACTGTAGTGTAAACTATACTGATTTATCTGAAATATCAAGTAGAAGTGCATAACTATACTGATTTATCTGAAATATCAATTGTGATTGCATATACTTCAGCTTCATCTTTGACGAATACTTGTTTCTCATTTTGGAATTCTAAAATGACCTGCATTTGTTAAATTCTCCCTTTTCTGGTGCCATTATTTTATCTGAAGTTGATCGCCTTCCCATGTGTCATTCAGTCTTAAATCTTAACTGTAGTAATTGGCTTCATTGTTGCAATTTGCATAGTTGGTTTTGGCACCAGCCGTCTTAAAAGAATAAAGAACTTGTGAAGACATAGTAAATGAAAGAACAATAGTAACTACTGAGCCACAAATATATGTCAAATACTCTGCTTTTTCCGCGTATTACCGCGGACATGGTATTTAACAAATGTTTAACTTCTATATCTGAAAAGAATTTATATGTTATTAGGTCATTTAAAAGATGATTACTGTGCATAACTAGTGAGATAAATAACCGGAAAAAAAAAAAAGTTAGTGACATGATACAGCAGCTTAAAATACACTCATAGTGTTTTACTCTGTTAAATTCTTGTAATATATGTCCGTAGGATTTACCGCTGTAGCTCTTTCATTTTCCAATTGTTCATTTTTGCTTATCAAGTGATCTTTCCATCGCTCAGAGCAGGTACAAAGTACTTGCAGAAGGCACCTATATAATCATCAATTTTTACTACTCCATCACCAAGTTAACAATCTAACCGATGTCTCTGTACTGCAGAATGTTTCAGTTATCCTCTTTTACTTTTGTTATGTACTATTTAATATTGCAGCATAAGATAGCACAAGTTACCTCCTCGCGCAACATCTATCTAACCTTTCGTGATTTTCTTTGGCTGCAGTGAAGGGAAAGTCAAAACGAATTCTAGCTGCAGGTAAATCTATAGGTACAAATTTTTATTTCACATCACTTAGATGTTCTCATCTTGAGCCGAGGTTCTCATATCACTGATCTTTTTTAAGCTAGCTCACTCTTTACGTCTAGTCAAGTGATCAAATGTCAGTTCTTTGTTCGTTGCAAAATATAAATAGTTATTTATTTCTCAAGTCCTAATGTGCTACTGGTGGATTAAAACACGCACACACAGACAAAGAGTACCTTCTTCACGGAAAGGTTATTAAGCTGATAGATCTGTGCTAAACATTTTCCAATTTACCAAAGATGCAAAATTGGTAACAGTCTTTCGGTTGGTGTCTTGGCAGCCGCAGCTTCTTCTATTGGTGGACTCGCGATTCTGGTTATCCTACTCCTGTACTTAAGAACAAAATGCTCCCTTAATTCCATGATTTTCTGGAAGAAAAAAGAAGAGGATTACAGAAATGTGAAGGACTTCCTTAAGAACTGTGGATCACTCGCTCCAAGGAACTACAGTTATCCTGAAGTCAAAAAAATGACCGGGTATTTCAAAGATAAACTTGGCCAAGGAGGCTATGGTTGTGTTTACAAGGGAAAGTTGCATAATGGTAGTCTTGTGGCAGTCAAGGTTTTGAAGGAATCGAAGGGCGGGGGAGAAGAGTATATCAATGAGGTGACAAGTATCAGCAGGACTTCTCACATTAATATTGTATCACTTGTGGTATTTTGTTTTGAGGGCCAAAACAGAGCTCTAATCTATGATTTCATGCCCAATGGATCCCTTGAGAAGTTCATTTACGACGCAAAATCAAGGACGGATCGTCAACTAGGATGGCAAACATTATACAATATTACACTTGGTATTGCTCGAGGATTGGAGTATTTGCATCTCGGTTGCAATACTCAAATCCTGCATTTCGATTTAAAGCCTCACAACATTCTTCTGGATGAAGACTTCTGTCCAAAAATATCTGATTTTGGCCTTGCGAAACTATGTAACAAGAAGGAAAGCATTGTATCTTTATTGGGCGCAAGAGGGACTATTGGATACATTGCGCCAAAAATTGTGTGTAAAAACATTGGAGGAGTTTCTCACAAGTCACATGTGCACAGCTACGGTATGATGGTCCTCGAGATGGTTGGAGGAAGGAAGAATGTTGATGTTGCTGTTGACCGTACAAGTGAAATATACTTTCCACACTGGATTTACGCACAAATTGAACAAAGGGAAGAGCTTGTTGGATTAACTGGCATTGCGAAGGAAGAGGACAACAAACTTGCAGAAAAGATGATACTGGCAAGCCTGTGGTGTATCCAAACTGATCCGGCCAGCCGATCATCGATCAGTATGGTTGTAGAGATGTTACAAGGTGAACTCAGATCTTTGGAAATGCCTCCTAAGCCTTTCTTGTATTCTCCTTCAAGGTCAGACAGAGACATGCCTACTACTACTTATACGGTTTAGGAACTGACCGGTTTATGTTTGATTTTGATCTAGACTTATCAAAACTTGGCGGAGACTATGTATAAATGATTTTGAATTAATCTTGATATTAGATAGCCCTACTTTTGGTAAGTTGTATAATCATTTATTGGTAGAATAGCCTAATAAACGCATGTACTTGTTTTTGTTTGTCATCCCTGTTCCTATACTCAACAGTTTGTCAAGTGAACACTTATACTTATTGAAACACATTACTTTAAACACCCGACCTTGTGTGTCTCTAAGACGCCCTGATATTAATATCCATGTCAGACACAATATGCCACATCATTTTCAAAATAAAACTACTTTTTTATTTTTTTGTACAAAGTTTTTTTTTTTTTAAATTAATTCAACCCATCTCTAGCAAATCCCACTACCGCTGCTACGCCATCCATTTTCACCTTTTCTTTTAGACCCATCTCCACATTCATACAATTTCAACCGTAAGCACCACTAGCTTGTTTGAACAACTCAAAATCTTTCAACAATCTCCATATTCAACTCAAATTCAACCATTAAAACACACAATTTTCTTTTAGACCCATTTCTGCATTCACACAATTTACTTCCCTCTGTCAAATACCCAAATTGGAAAAAGCCATGGCCGGAGTTGAATTGCTTCCCAAGGAATCTCCTCGATATTCTTGTTTATCTCACCTCAGAAACTACATGAAGCCACTGGAAAGCACCACAAAAAACCACTAGAGCGATCGTTTTCAACTGATTGCTTCAGTTTTCGTCGCTAATATTTCAGAAAGAAACAAGATCTTCTTTTGTATCATCCAACTTCATGAATCACAGGCTTTATTTGAGAATACACCAGATACTTTTAATCTCTCTTTTTGCAACTGATCTTAAAACGGAGGAAGATGTTGGAGGTGGTGGTGGAGGAGGGAAAAAAGGAGAACAGCAAAGGTGGTGATGGTGGAAGGGGAGGAGTAGAGCCAATCATCACTTTCTTCTTGCTGCAGATGACGAGAAGAGGGGAAGGGGGGGTCGCCAAAGGCGTTATGACGGGAAGGGTTAGGGGAAGGGTTGCAAATGTGGAAGGGGTTGGGTTTTTGGGATTTTTTAAAATTGTTTTTCTATTTATTTTTATTGTTTCTTTTTCTTATGTTTTTTTAAATAACTTCTTTAATCAAAATAATTGATGCACGCACTTGTAAGTGTGTGTAACCATGTGATTATCTAACTCAACAAAATAAATGCCATATAAGCTTGGTCAACGGTCATACGGGTTTAAAATATTAGTTTTGATAAATTAAAAGTGTCTAGATAAAATTTTGTAGAATATAGGGACTGGGATGACAAACCATAATAAGTACAAGTGTCTAATAGGCTATTCTACCAGTCTAAGATGGTTGATGATCGTACATAGAGGGGGCTCGGATTAGTCACTACTCACTACAATGCTAACTAGCCATGTGTGAACCCGCTCTACTGCTCAAGACACTAACGTTGAAAATAGTTGACACAGTAAAATATAACAAGAAATATACTGAGTAGTTGTGAACAACACACAATTCGAGTAGATTAATAGCTTGTTTGACGAAGTTGAAAAAATCAACTTAATTTGAGAAGTGCTTTTTTTCAAAAGTACTTTTGGTGAAAAGCAGTTTGTGTTTGGCTAATTAATTTGAAAAGCACTTCTAAACAGTAATCAGTGTTTGTCCAAACTTTTAAAAAGTGCTTCTAAGTGTATTTTTCTCAAAAATGCTTCTCAAAAAAGTACTTTGGGAAGAAGCTACTTTTTTCTGCTTCTCTAAAACTGCTTCTGCTTTTCCTCAAAAGCATTTTTTTCCTTCTAAAAGCTTGGCCAAACACTTCAACTTTGAAAAAAAATACTTTTTCGGGGAAAAAGTACTTTTTAACTTGGAGAAGCTTGGCCAAACAGGGGGTCATTTGGTACGAACAGAAGTAATGAAGGGATTAGTAATGCAGGGATTGTAGTGCTGGGATTATTTTTTATCTACTGTTTGGTTCATTATATTAAAATTTAGCTATGCAATATATAATCTAAGCTTGTGTTTGGTTTAAAACTATACAAAATATTTTTTACAATTATATCCTTGAATATTTGTGGGATTTTCTATTTCATTTAATTGAGTTAGCTAGTTGAGCAGCTAATAATAAAAAGCTCTCTTTTCTCTCCTGCAACTGGCGACAGAAATGGCAAATTGAGCAGCCATGGCTGCCAACGCCTCTCCCCAGCTATTCGTTGTGGAAGAGCAAAATAAACATACCCAAAGGTTCTTCTACCAAAGGCGCATACAACCATCCAAACATCATCCAGAACATACACGAAATTGCTCCAAATCAGCAAAACAAAAACGCAACAACTGTAGCAGTTCGTCGCATCAGCGAGTCAACATGTTCACGGTTCGTTCCTGGTACAATTTTTAATCATCAGACATCAGGCGCACATCCTAACAACAAACAAACAGAAGCTGAGAAACAACAAGCAGCAAATTCTGGCGAGAATTGCAAAGAACAGAGCAGCTTCGCACATCGAGCTCAGGTAAACCAATTGCTCAAAATCGATGCCAATCATTTCCTGCTGTTGAGAATAATGTTTCCCGACCATCAAAACCAATTCTCATTGAGGCAATCTCCACAATTAACAAAAGGGGTCGCTGCAGAGTACGGGTGTTCGACAAAATGTCAAAACCACCTCAGCAACCCAATCACATGATAATGTTGCTCCTCAGCTGTTGGCAGTGGGTGAGCCAACTCGAAAAATAACCAAAACAGGTTATCCAAAGCATTCATATGCCGCGCAACTTAATCCGAAACAATCTGCCGCAACCTCTTCAAAAACAGAATTGCTCCATGTTACGCTCGTTCATGGTGAACCAACGATTGAATTCACCATGGATGAGGTTAATGAATTTACAAGAGAAGAAGGTTTACATCAAGCCGTTGTCGTCAAATTTTCATATGGAACCAGACTTGCACGAGCTTCGACGGATTTTACTGAAACAGTTCGACATTAATGGCTACTGTAATATCGAACAACTGGAATTTCGTCATATACTGATAAGATTTGATTTGTATGAGGATTATATTCAGTTCTTATCAAGGTCGACAGGTTATGTTAAAGCTAAAGGTGAGGATTTTTTCTTGGAGAAATGTTGGTTGGTCCTGCTAAAGTTTTCTTCATGGATGAAATATCAACTGGCCTCGACAGTTCTACGACATTTCAAATTGTGAAATACATGAGGCAGATGGTCCACGTCATGGATGTAACCATGATAATCTCTCTTCTTCAACCTGCGCCGGAAACCTATGATCTTTTCGATGATATTATATTGCAATCTGAGGGAAAAATTGTCTACCAAGGTCCACGTGAGAATGTCCTGGAGTTTTTTGAGAGTGTTGGATTTAAATGCCTAGAGAGGAAGAGAGTTGCTGACTTTCTGCAAGAGGTTACTTCTTTAAAGGACCAAGAACAGTATTGGTTCAAAAAAAATGAACCTTACCAATATATATCAGTGGCTGAATTTGCGGAACGCTTTAGTAATTTTCATGTTGCGCGACAGCTTTCTGATGACCTTGGAGTTCCTTATGACAAGAGCAAAGTCCATCCTGCTGCACTGGTCACTGAGAAGTACGGTATCTCTAACATGGAACTCCTCAAGGCATGGTTATCGAGGGAATGGCGATTGATGAAGCGAAATTCCTTCTTATACCTATTCAAGACATTCCAAATTACTGTGATGTCAATAATTGCCTTCACAGTATTCTTCAGGACACAGATGAAAGTTGGTCAGATCGCGGATGGAGGCAAATTTTATGGGGCCTTGTTTTTCAGCCCCATCAATGTGATGTTTAATGGTACAGCAGAGCTTGCACTTACTGTTTTCAGACTTTCTGTGTTCTTTAAACAGAGAGATTCCTTGTTTTATCTAGCTTGGGCTTTCGCTCTTCCCATTTGGCTTTTAAAAATTCCCCTTTCTTTTATGGAATCACTGATATGGATTGTACTTACTTATTACACCATCGGGTTTGCTCCTGCTGCAAGTAGGTACGTTCTCCGTTCACTTCTGGCAACCAAAAATTCATTGTGGTAAAATGTGGCTTATTTGTTAGGCTGCTGAGTCATGATATCTGGTCAATGTGAATTTATGATGCACATATAATAGTTAGTTTAGGAACTATAAGAATTCAAACTTACATTTTTGCGCCTACAAAATTTTTAGGTTTTTTCGCCAATTCTTGGTATTTTTCGCTTTGCATCAGTCAGCTCTGTCTCTCTTCCGCTTTATTGCTGCACTTGGAAGGACTCTAGTTGTTTCTAGCACATTTGCAACTTTCACGATACTCATAGTTTTTGTGCTTGGTGGTTTCATTGTTGCAAAAAGTCAGTTTTCTATTTTGCTCTTGGGAATTTGTAAAACTTCTCAGTTCTGATAAAGAGTGCTCTTTATAGTCTTGGACTATAGATGCAGAGAGATCAACAAATTTGACAACTTCACTTGCATGTCCAATTTTGCGAGTTCAATATTTTTTAAATGCGTGCTTATGTATTGGTGCAGATGACCTGGAACCATGGATGGAATGGGGCTACTATATATCTTTGATGACATATGGACAAAATGCGATAGCCATCAATGAGTTTCTGGATGAAAGATGGAGTACTGTAAGTTCTAACATTAGTTTATAAATAGTGACATATGTTGGTTTGACTTTTTCCACCAACATGATTATCTTGACACATCCTATTATGCTCTTTGCAGCCCAACAACGACCCAAGATTTTCCGAGCCAACAATTGGCAAGGTTCTTCTCAAGATAAGGAGCATGTATACAGAAGACCATATTTTTTGCCTCTATGTTGTTGCCCTATTTGCGTTCTCGTTTTTGTTCAACTTCTGCTTTATCTTGGCACTGACATACCTAAACCGTAAGTCCCATATTTTCTATACAATTTAAAGTTTCAGAATCTACTTTTGGTTCTGATCGGTTCTTGTAAATGAAATGCAGCATTTGGAGACTCCAGATCGGTTATTTCTAAGGATGGCAAAAGTAAGAAATATAAGCGAACAGGGTGGAGTTCAGCATCTTCAGCTCCAATGACTGAAAGTTGAGGCTCTTGTACATTTATCCTTTCCTTACTTTTAACCTCTGTAATATTCTGAATACCTGACTGATTACTACAGGCATAGCTATGGACGTCAGGAACACTAACGGCTCAAGTATTGAAGAAGCCAAGAAAAGAGGAATGGTGCTTCCTTTCCAGCCCGTGTCCCTTGAGTTTAATCATATCAATTATTATATCGATATGCCAGCTATAAGTAACATTTCTTGGTATTTAAATATTAACTTGTTCTGATTCAGTTTTTACTAATTATCTGGTAATGGAGAATAGATGCTTCCCAAGAAGCAGTCAAGGGCAACAGCAGCAACTGCTTAACACAGGTAGTCTAATGCATTCGATGACTACTAAAATTGGACAGCAGCAGATGATAAGTTCACCTACAGCAGCTGCGCAGCAACAGCAGCAACTAGGTGCAAGCATAACAACAACAACAAAAATTGGACAGCAGCCTCGCACAACCAGTGAAATAGTATTTTCGACTCCACTTCAGATACTAGATTTTTACAAAGAAGAAGAGGAAATGTTACAACAACGCTGTGGTAAGGATGCTACAACAGATGGTCTTTCACCTGAGCACAATGGACAATTTCCGCAATCTCATTTAAGGAATAACAGTTGGGATGGCAAAATGAATGAGGAGGTAAACGTTAGGCGACTCCCAATGAGAGTTGCTAAGCAAAAACAGATTCTCTCAACTGCGTCCAAGATGTCCACCCGTTCGAAGAAGAAATCATGATTTTTGAATATATTCTGAAGAGGCAGGAGGAGGAAGATAAAGATTTCCAAATAGAAGAGATTACAAGAATAGAAAAGGAGGGACAACACTCTAATTTGTACTACTTTCTATTATATCTTTTTATAAGCATAATCATGTGTAATATCATCATAGAGTGTATTATAAACTCTATGATGATCATTAAGTATTTGGTTCTTTCCAGTTCTTTCTTTTTACATGCATGCTAATAGGTGAGGCTTTTTATTTGCCTCAATAGGATTTATAAGGTAAGGTTTAGCTCGATATGTATTTGGTAGTAGGCGACACTACTCGAACTTTTGTCCCCCTTACTTGTACGTTTCCTTTGCGGTGTTGTTTCTTTATTAATAAAATTCTATACTTTGCCCAAAAAAAACTTTAATTCTCTGCAAGTGTGTTATTTTGCAAAAAATAAACCAGAACTGAATTCCAATACCATTTGCAAGTGTAGTAAAAAGGAGGACCACAATGAACACCAAAATATAGACTAACAGAACCTTTAAAACTGTGTCCAACCATGTCCATCTGTGGAAAAAAACATCTACCTCAATCCATAAGCTAACTTACTGTCAAAAAAATTAGATTGATGTCATCCCTGAAATTATAGCTCAAACAATCCATACAACTGAGCATATATCAAATTTCACATCATTAAAAACAATAGAATACCAAATTTCACTCGAACAGTAAAAGAACTTAATCAAGTACATTAGCAAAAGATATATTTACAAGCCAAATAATTACATTTACATA
>MCJB01015541.1:108313-181463 GCA_002018475.1 Nicotiana obtusifolia | reverse complement strand
ATTTGTTTGGTTCTGCGTGACTATTCTTTAAATTAGCCAAATTGTGGCCTTTTTGTTAATTAGTTGTTTCCTAGTTGATTTAGGTTAAGTAGTTATTCTTTTCCTAGTTGATTTAGATAAAGGCTCATTCTATATAAGCCTAAACACTTCATTATTTTGATACCTTTTGACATTATTATCAATCAAAAACCGGCAGCACATTGCTCCCAAAATCGTGTGAATTAACTTGTCCAATTTTGGTGTGATTCAAAATTGAACTTGTTCCTTTGTTTGATCGAACAGTTTGCAAGACCACTGTTGTCTTGAGGGTTGTTCGTATGGTATAGGTACTCCGTGACTTCATCAAGAAGGTAAGTAGACTAGTTCCTACTTGTTGTCTTGATAGTTCATTGAGCGTCTTACTTCTATCTTTTGTTTTCTTGTTTCCGCTTTTTATATTGCATCAGGAGGGCTCTAGGTCGTGGTCAAGGACGAGGGCGTCCTAGAGTTGCTCTAGTTGTTCCACTGGTGGATCTAGTGGAGGATCCTATTATTGAGGAGCAGCGCGAGGTGCCCGCAGCGGAGCCAGCCCTAGTGGATTTCACATCCGCACCAGGATTCCAGGAGGTCATGGACCGTATGCTGCGGTTCATGGATTCTACGACACAAGCTGGTTTATTTCCAATAGACCCAGACACATCTCAGGCAGGAGGGGGAGCACAGACCCCTACAGCTCAGGCTCCAGGGAATGCAACTATCGTATATTAGACCCGAGCATACTACCTATGGGTCGGAGCTCAGCTAATTGCAGCAGCTATACCTGAGCCCAGACCAGCTGCGACCGGCGAGCCGCAAAAGCTATTGGATAGATGGACCAGCCTACATCCTCCTGTCTTTAGAGGTGAGCGACATAAGGGCCCCCATGACTTTATTGATTGTTGTAGGGACAGACTACACAACATGAGGATATTGGAGTCCCACAGGGTAGACTTTACCACCTTTCAGCTGGAGGGCAGGGCCCGTAGATGGTGACAGTCCTATCTTCTCGGCATGCCAGCAGGTTCTCTTCCCTTGACTTGGGACCAATTCACACGCCTTTTTCTGGATAGATATATTCCCGCCTCTTAGAGGGAAGAGCTACAATTTTAGTTCGAGCAGCTTCAGTAGGGTCAGATGTTGGTGACCGACTATGGGGCGAGATTCTCTGAGTTGTATCGCCACGCACTTATGATACTTCACATCGATACAGAGAGAGTGCGGAGGTTTGTTGCAGGTTTGCACTCTGGTATCCAGGCCACTATGGCCCGAGAGGTTGATATGGGGACTTCTTAAGAGTCCACCATTCCGAGAGGTTGCTTCGAGTGCAGGGATCTTGGTCATGTGAGGAGGTTCTGCCCCAGGCTTCGGGGCAAGACACTACAGCAGGGTCAACAGCCTGTGATTATAACACCAGCTGCCACACCAGCCGTCCGACCGCCCAGAGGCGGAGGGCAAGTGGGTAGGGGCCGTCCTAGAGGTGGAGGCTAGTCAGGTGGCGCTCCAACTAGGTTTTATGCTTTTCCAGCCAGACCAGATGCAGTAGCCTCAGATGCCGTAATCATAGGTAATATTTTTATCTGCGGTAGGGATGCTTCGGTACTATTTGATCCAGGGTCTATATATTCATATGTTTCATCTCTGTTTGTTCATTTTCTAAGTGTTCCACGTAAGTCCTTGGCTACTCCTGTATGTGTGTCCATGCTAGTGGGCAATTTTGTTGTTGTGGATCGGATCTATCGGTCATGTATTGTGACTTTCTATGGTTATGAGACTAGAGTGGATCTTCTGTTGTTTGATATGACCGACTTTGAGGTCATCCTGGGCATGGACTAGTTGTCTCCATATCACGTCGTCCTTTATTGCCATGCCAAGACTATTACCTTGGCAATGCCAGAGTTGCCTAGATTGGAGTGGAAGGGTTCGTTTGTCAGTGCATCTAGTTAAGTTATCTCTTTCCTGAAGGCTCGACACATGGTCGAGAAGGGTTGTTTGGCTTATCTAGCTTATGTTCAGGATACTGCTGCAGAGACTCTGACGATTGATTCAGGGCCCGTGGTGCAGGAGTTCTCCGATGTGTTTCCTTCTAATCTGCCAAGCATGCCACCAGATCGTGATATCGATTTCTGTATTAATTTGGCTCTAGGTACCCAGCCTATCTCTATTCCACTGTACCGCATGGCTCTAAGAAAGTTGAAGGAGTTGAAAGAACAGCTTGAGGAGTTGTTAGCAAAGGGGTTTGTTAGACCGAGTGTGTCGCCTTGGGGTGCACCAGTGTTGTTTGTGAAGAAGAAGGATGGGACTATGCGGATGAGCATTGATTACCGCTAGTTGAACAAAGTTACCATTAAGAACAAGTACCCGTTGTCGAGTATTGATGATTTGTTTGACCAGTTGCAGGGTTCCAGGGTGTTCTCTAAGATCGACTTGAGATCGGGGTATCATCAGTTGAAGATTCATGATTCGGATGTTCCGAAGACAGCTTTCTGGACTAGATATGACCACTATGAGTTTCCAGTGATGTCCTTCGGCTTGACTAACGCCCCAGCAACGTTTATGGATTTGATGAACTGGTATTCAGGCCATATATTGACTCATTTGTCATCATCTTCATCAATGACATTTTGAAATACTTGCGTAGCATGGAGGAGCACGAGCAACATTTGAGAGTGGTGCTTCAGACCTTGCGGGAACAGAAGCTATATACTAAGTTTTCCAAGTGCAAGTTCTGGTTAGATTCTAAGGCATTCTTGGGGCATGTTGTATCAGGCGAGGGTATTAAGGTAGATCGTAGAAAGATCGAGGCAGTTCATAGTTGGCCTCATCCTACCACAATGACTCCGATTATCGCAGCTTGCAACATTTGTTCAAGCAGAGGGATCTCAACTTGAGGCAGCACAAGTGGCTTGAGTTACTAAAGTATTATAATATTACCATCCTTTATCATCCGAGCAAGACGAATGTGGTTGCGGATGCCTTGAGCAGAAAGCCGGAAAGTATGGGTAGTTTGGCATTCATTTTAGCAGAGGAGGGGACATTATCTTTGGACATTTAGTCCTTGTATAACAGACTTGTGAGGTAGGATATTTCAGAGCCCAGTCGAGTTCTTGCATGCATGCTGCTCAGTCTTCATTATTCGAGCAGATCAAGGCTTGTCAGTTTGACGATTCGCACTTGTTGGTTCTTAGGGAGACGATACTACAGGGTAGTGCCAAGGAGGTTACTATCAGTGAGTACGGTGTTCTGTGACTCCAGGGTCTCCTATGTAATCCTAATGTTAATGGCTTGAGGGAGAAAATTCTAGAAGAGGCACACAGTTCTCGATATTCTATTCATCCAGGGGCTACAAAGATGTATCGCAACCTGAAGCAGCATTATTGGTGGCTGCGGATGAAGAAGTACATAGTTGAGTATGTGGCAAGATATCTAAATTTCTAGCAGGTCAAGTACGAGCACCAGAGGCCAGGTGACCTACTTTAGTAGATGGTTATACCTGAGTAGAAGTGGGAGCGCATCACTATGGACTTCGTATTTAGGTTGTCGCGGACCTTGAGGAAGTTTGGTGTAGTTTGGGTCATTGTCGACAGGTTGTCCAAGTTGGCACACTTCATTCCAGTTGTGACTACGTATTCTTCAGAGAGATTGGCCCAGATTTACATTCAGGAGACTGTTCGATTGCATGATGTGCCTATTTCCATCATATCTGATAGAGGGCCTCAGTTAACTTCACATTTCTAGAGGGTAGTACAGAGTGAGTTGGGGAATCGGGTAGAGCTCAACATAGCCTTTCATCCACAGACCGACTGACAGTCGAAGTGGATGGTTCAAATCTTGGAGGATATGCTCAGAGCATGTGTGATTGACTTTGGAGGGTAGTGGGATCGATTCTTGCCCTTGGCCGAGTTTGCTTATAATAACCGTTATTAGTCCAACATCGAGATGGCTCCATTTGAAGCTTTGTAAAGCGGATTAGAAGGCACATGATTTATCATTTATGGTGGACGAGAAGGTTCTCTTGAAAGTCTCGCCGATGAAGGGAGTCATGAGGTTCGGCAAGAAGGGTAAGTTGAGCCCAAGGTCTATAGGCCCATTTGAGGTGTTGAGACGAGTTGGGGAGGTTGCCTATGAGCTTGCTTTTCCTCCCAGTCTATTGGGAGTTCATCCGATTTTCCACGTGTCTATGCTCTAAAAGAATCATGCCGACATGTCGCATGTGATAGACTACAACACGGTTCATCTAGATGAGAGCCTGGGTTATGAAGAGGAGCAATTTGTCATTGTTGACAGGCAGGTTTGCCACTTGAGGTCCAAGAAGATTTATGCAGCAAAGGTTCAGTGGAGGGGTCAACCAGTCGAGGAGGCGACTTGGGTGACCGAGGAGGACATGCGGAGCAGATACCCAAGCACACCAGGTATGATCCTAGACCCGTTCGAGGACGAACATTTATTTAAGAGGTGGAGAATGTAACGACCCAACCAGTCGTTTTGCTTTCTAGATCCCGGTTCCCCTAATTAAGACTCCCCATATGTGTTTTTACTGTTTTACGACTTGCGGGGATGGTTACTTTGGGTTTGGAAGGGTTCTGGTTAAAATCGAAATAATTAGTTTCTTAATATTGGCTTAAAATGGTTAAGTTTGACTTGAGTCAACATTTTGAGTAAACGACCTCGGAACCGGGATTTGACAGTCCTAATAGGTTCGTATGATATATTTTGGATTTGGGCGTATGTTCGGTCGGGTTTCAGATTATCGGGGAGTATTTCGGCGCTTAATATTGAATGTTGGCGCATTGAAGGTTTTTCAAGTTCTTTATGTTTGGTTTGGAGTAGGTTTTGGTGTCATCGAGGTCCGTTTGGGATTCCGAGCCTAGGAATAGTTTTGTGTGGTGATTTGTGACTTGTATGCAAAATTTGGCGTCATTCTGAGTAGATTTGATATAAATCGGACGCACGGAAGTGTTTCTACAAGTTCTTGAGTTTCATGATTTAATTCGTGGATTTTGGCATTCGATTTGTGATTCAAGATGCTATTTCGGTGTTTTAATCGCGCAAGCGAGTTTGTACGGTATTTTTAGACTTGTGTGGACGTTTGGTGTGGAGCCCCGAGGGCTCGGGTGAGTTTCCGCACGTTCGGAGGGGTGGAAGGACTTTAGTTTTCCTGTTTTTTTTGCTGGTGCCTCAGGTATCGCAAATGCGAGGTTTTGTTCGCATTTGCGAGGTGGGCTTCGCAATTACGATGAAGCCTGGGCGAGGCAGGACTCGTATTTGCAAGCTTTTCCTTCGCTTTTGCGGTCAGCACCTCTTCGCAAATTCGAAGTTTTTGGTCGTATTTGCGACAATGTCAGAGATGGTCAGCCTTCGCATTTGCGATGGTTTTATCGCAATTGCGACCCTCGCATTCGCGAACAAGATGTCGCAAATGCGACATCTGCGATTGGTGCAAGGGCTTTTTATTACGGGACTTAGCTTCATTTCCCACTTGGTCTTAGGCGATTTTGAGAGAATTTTGTAGAGGGATTTCATCAACATCAAGAGGTAAGTGATCTCTATCTATTCTTTAGCTAAATACACGAATCATAGGTAGAGTTAACATGGAAAACTTGTGAAATTGAAGGGAATTTGTGGAAAACTTAGGGTTTTGGTAAAAATGAGATTTGACCACGAAATTGGTTATGGAATTAAGTAAAAATTATATATTTGAGTTCGTGAGGCTATGGGTAATATTTATTTTCAAAATATTTCGGAATCCGGGCATGTGGGCCCGGGGTGAATTTTAGAAAATTTTCAATTTGGGTTGGATAATTACTCTAATAGCTAAATTATGAACTTGTGAGCATATATTGATTAATTTATATACCATTTGGCTAGCTTCGGATTGTTCGGTACCAAGTTGAGGTTTTACAGCGAATATGTGGGCCGGAAAGTGAGCTTTGAGACGAGGTAAGTCTCTTGCCTAACCTTGTAAGAGGGAATTTATCCCATAGATGTTTTAAATTACTATTTGCTTCTAATTGTGGGGTTACATATGCACGAGGTGACGAGTCCGTACGTAGCTGCTAGTCATGCTTAAGTCGAGTAGTTTTAGGATCCAAATCATGAAATACTCTTATTGTTTGCACTCTACTTCTTAATGTAAGTGCCTAAATTATATTAAAACTTGATAAAAGATTTGTAAAGGCCGAATTTCACTTACTTTGAGTTTTGGCGGGTTATTTGACCGTTAATAAAAATTATTCTTCCTTGTGTATTAGTCTTGTGATAATTTTTAAATCGGATGTTCATAGAGTATCTCTCTTCTTGTGGAGCCGGCCGAATGCCTCGACAATATAATAGATGCATCTATGGTTCGTGTCGCTTGATCCTCGGCAGTGTACACCTTATTCTGGATCGGGATATACGACCTCGGCATAAATCGTGTGTGTTAATACTTGAAGACTGAATATACTTGATATTATTTTCATGACTTGAGAGATTATAATTTATTTATTTGCCCGCAATTATTGATGTTAGTACGTGTTAGTTGGAGATATTGGAAATTACTATCAATTAAAGGATTATTTATTCACTGCTTGCTATTATGTTGTTATTATTATTATTATTATTATTATTATTATTATTCACATATTCCATGCCTATTTAGAATTTCTATATTTTAATTGTTGACCCATAGTAAGTGTTGATGTCGGCTCTCGTCACTACTTCTTCGAGGTTTAAACTGGATACTTACTGGGTACATGTTATTTATTACAAATAGGCATCATGTCGAAGATCATCTTTCTCGAGCCATCAGCATTCGAAACATCGATTCGATTCTGAAACTGCTACACACCGCCATTTCTGATAATTGCTTCTTAGACACTATTTCACCACACCCTGCCCCGAAGGCAAATAAAAGAAGACCATAACACCGGCGAACCTTAATGCGTTCAAACAAGGACGATGACACCACATCACAAATGAAAATTCCACCACGCTCGAAAATATCAGGTCTCGTAATACCTGAACCTCCATAATTTGATTACCTTTCCTCCGCTAGAAAAAAATGCCAAACCATGAACTGAGAAATCTTCCTTTCAAGTTATTCACTGTTGCGATCCATAAATAAGCACCCTATTACATCAACACTGAGCGATAACCAATCAAGAACATCGTAACAATCTGTGCATAGCCTAAAAACCATAGGCAATAGTGATATAGAGCTGAAATGACAAAACACCCTTCTACAGGATGATGGCAATAGCTCGCTTGAGACGCAGAGAGATACATCATGTGCTACATCTGTAGTACCACTTCAACTTTTCAATGCCCCATTGATAACAAACGCTCAACATCGTGTAAGAGTGAGCAGGAAGGATATGAAGGCAAAAGCCTCGATGGACTCAAATCACATGACGAGGAATCAAGAAGGGAAGTGCTCCAAATAGCCCTGTAGCCTCTCGAAGATAAGTACAGACGTCTTCATACCAATCCGCAAGACTTTACTAGACTTTCTCATGACTCATGAGACCTTAGTGAATCTAGAGCTCTAATACCAAGCTGTCACGACCCAAAATCTATAATAGGTCATGATGGTGCCCAACAACACTGTTAGGCAAGCCAACATTAATAATTCATCTTATCATTTTTAAAATCATAAATCTTTCTTGGATAATGAGGTTAGTGCATTAAAATAAATCGTATTTACGGAAAGTTTTATTAAAATAATAAGTGAAAGTGAATGAGTGTAAAACAATCCATAACGAATTCTAGAACACCTCCAAAACACGGTGTCACAAGTGCATGAGCATTTACTAAGGAGTATAATAATAATACAACCTCTATCCGGAATGTAAATAAGATAGGATATAGTAAATGGTACGATGGAGAATCTGTGGGCTGCGATGCGTAGCCTAGAATGCAGCTCACTATAAAGTCTCCTCAGCAGCTGTGCTTACGCGCCAAAATAACCACCAATTGGACATGTCAGATCCTGCACATTTAGTGCAGAAGTGTAGCATGAGTAAGTAAATCAATGCGTACCTAGTATGTATCTAGCCTAACCCCAGAGAAGCAGTGACGAGGGATCGACATCGACACTTACTAGAGGTCTAACAAAGCAATATAATAAATCATAAGCATATGTGAAGCACACAGCAATAATAGGGTAAATCTGTAAGTTACCTAATCTTCCAAATATTTCTTTTAAAGTATGTTAGTCTTGTATTCTACCTCAATAGCTCAGATGTAGTAAGTACCAATAGCTAATGGATAAGAAGCACCATATAAAATGCCGGGCATCAGTGTAAATATAATCTCGTGAATGTTCGGACTGCCAGCGATATAACACACGATTATGCCGAGGTCATTCGGCCCAATCCAGAATAATGGGTACACTGTCGAGGGTCAAGCGGCACGAACCATAGATGCATCTATTATACTGCCAAGGCATTCGGCCCGCTCCACAAGAATGGAAGGAAATTATCGAATTACGAGACACGTGCTTACAATACAGTACATGAGCACAAAGTGAATATAACCTTTATCGTTTCTCAAATAACTTACCAACAACTCAAGGTGATAAGGCTCGGCTTAATATATAAATATTTTTCCAAATCAATTTCAATTATTGTTCAATTAATTAAGCCAACAGAATGAGTTCAATAATTAAAATATTACATGATAAAGTCCTAAGTCTACCCAGACATAAACATGCTTTAGCCACGTACGGACTCTAGTCACCTCGTATGTGCGTAGCTCCCGCAACTAGCACCACATAACAATTACATTACCTAGAGTCATGACCCAAAATCCAGTATAGGTCGTGATGGTGCCTAACGTCGCCGTCAGGCAAGCCAACGGTGATTAATCAACTTAGTTACTCATTTTATTATTTTCGAAATCATGAATCCCATTGAACAAGTAGTGTAATCTAGTACTCGTAGAAAAACCATGAAATTTATTTTTCAATTTCTGTATAAGGTATAAAAGTACAAGGTGAAATGATAATTATTACGCGAACTACAAGAATGAACACCCAGTAGATACCCCCCAAAACCCGGTATCACAAGTACATGAGCATTTACTAAATAGTACAATAATAATATAATATTAGTATATAATGTAAATAAGACAGGATAAAATAAATAGTATGATGGAGACTATGTGGATTGCGATGCGTAGTCGGAAATGCAGCTCACATGAGTCTCATCAACAGTTGCGGCTATGCGCCAAGATGACCAGCAATTGAACCTGTCAGATCCTGCACAGTTAGTGCAGAAGTGTAGCATGAGTAAGTAAATCAACGCGCACCTAGTAAGTATCTAGCCTAACCCTAGAAAAGCAGTGACGAGGGTCGACATCGACATTTACTAGAGGTCCAACAAAGCAATATAATAAATCATAAGTAGCGGTGAAGCACACAGCAATAATGGGGTAAATCTGTAAGTTACCTAATCTTCCAAATATTTCTCTTAAAGTATGAATTTCTCAGTCTTGTATTCTACCTCAACAGCTCAGATGTAGTAAGTACAAATAACTAATGGATAAGAAGCACCGTATAAAATGCCAGGCATCAGTGTAAAGATAATCTCGTGAATGTTCGGACTGCCAGCGATATAATTATGCTGAGGTCGTTTGGCCCGATCCAGAATAATATGCACACTGCCTAGGGTCAAGCGACATGAACCATGGATGCAAATATTATACTACCGAGGCGTTCGGCCCGCTCCACAAGAAAGGAAGGAAATTACCGAATTACGAGACATGTGCTTACAATACAGTATATGAGCACAAAGTGAATATAACCTTTACCATTTGTCAATTAACTTACAAACAACTCAAGGTGATAAGGCTCGGCCTAATATATACATATATTTCCAAATCAATTTCAATTATAAATTCAATTAATTAAGCCAGCAGATTGAGTTCAATAATTCAAATATTACATGATAAAGTCCTAAGTCTACCTGGACATAAACATGCTTTAGCCACATATGGACTATCGTCACCTCGTTTATACATAACTCCCGCAACTAGTAGCACATAACAATTACATTACCTAGTGTCATGACCCAAAATCCACTATAGGTCGTGATGGCGCCTAACGCCGCCCTCAAGCAAGCCAACGGTGATTAATCAACTTAGTTACTCATTTTATTATTTTCAAAATCATGAATCCCATTGAATAAGTAGTGTAAAATCTAGTACTCATAGAAAACTCATGATTTTATTTTTTAATTTCCGTATAAGGTATAAATTACAATGCGAAATGATAATAATTACGTGAACTACAATAATGAACACCCAGTAGATACCCCCTAAAACCCAGTGTCACAAGTACATGAGCATTTACTAAGGAGTACAATAATAATATAACATTTCTATATGATGTAAATAAGACAGGATAAATAAATAGTACGATGGAGACTCTGTGGATTGCGATGCGTAGTCTAGAATGCAGCTCACATGAAGTCTCATCAACAGTTGCGCCTATGCGCCAAGATGACCACCAATTGAACCTGTCAGATCCTGCACATTTAGTGCAGAAGTGTAGCATGAGTAAGTAAATCAAGCTAACCCCAGAAAAGCAGTAACGAGGGGTCGACATCGACATTTACTAGAGGTCCAACAAAGCAATATAATAAATCATAAGCAGCGGTGAAGCACACAACAATAATGGGGTAAATCTGTAAGTTTCCTAATCTTCCAAATATTTCTCTTAAAGTATGAATTTCTCAGTCTTGTATTCTATCTCAAGAGCTCAGATGTAGTAAGTACCAATAACTAATGGATAAGAAGCACCATATAAAATGTCGGGCATCGGTGTAAAGATAATCTCGTGAATGTTCGGACTGCCAACAATATAACACACGATTATGCCAAGGTCGTTCGGCCCGATCCAGAATAATGTGTGCACTGCCGAGGGTCAAGCGACACGAACCATAGATGCATCTACTATACTGCCGAGGCGTTCGGCCCGCTCCACAAGAAAGGAAGGAAATTACCGAATTACGAGACACGTGCTTACAATACAGTACATGAGCACAAAGTGAATATAACCTTTACCGTTTCTCAAATAACTTACCAACAACTCAAGGTGATAAGGCTCGGCCTAATATATACATATATTTCCAAATCAATCTCAATTATAAATTCAAAAATTAAACCAGCAGAATGAGTTCAATAATTCAAATATTATATGATGAAATCCTAAGTCTACCCGGACATAAACATGCTTTAGCCACGTAAGGACTCTCGTCACCTCGTGCTTACGTAGCTCCTGCAACTAGTAGCACATAACAATTACATTACCTAGTGTCACGATCCAAAATCCACTATAGGTCGTGATGGCGCCTCACGCTGCCGTCAGACAAGCCAACGGTGATTAATCAACTTAGTTACTCATATTATTATTTTCCAAATCATGAATCCCATTGAATAAGTAGTGTAAAATCTAGTACTCGTAGAAAACCCGTGATTTTATTTTCCAATTTCCGTATAAGGTATAAATTACAATGTGAAATGATAGTAATACGCGAATAATGAACACCTAGTAGATACCCCCCAAAACCCGGTGTCACAAGTACATGATCATTTACTAAGGATTACAATAATAATACAACATTTGATTAGAATGTAAATAAGAAAGGATAAATAAATAGTACGATGGAGACTCTGTGCATTGTGATGCGTAGTCTAGAAATACAGCTCACATGAAGTTTCATCAACAGTTGCGCCTACTAGCTAAGATGATCATCAAATAAACATGTCAGATCCTGCACATTTAGTGCAGAAGTGCAGCATGAGTACGTAAATCAACGTGTGCCCAGTAAGTATCTAACCTAACCCCGGAGAAGTAGCAACGAGGGGTCGACATCGACACTTACTAGTGGTCAAATAAATCAATATCGTAAATCATAAACAAATAAGAGTACAACAATAGTAGTGAGGTAAATCTATTACTAACACAATCTTCCAAAATTTCTTTTAACAATATATATTTCTCAATCTCATATTCTATCTCTACAGCTCGAAAATATCAAGTGCCAATAACAAACGGATAAGAATTACCATATAAAATGCAAGGTATCAGTGGAAGGAAAATCTCACTAATATTCGGATGCTAGCGATATAACACACGATTATGACGAGGTCATACGGCCAGATCTCAGCAAGAATATGATACTGTCAAGGCGATCGGCCCGATCCCATCATAACGTGTACACAGCTAAGTGTCGAGTGGCACGAACCATAAATGTCTCTATTGTACTGCCAAGGCGAACGGCCCGCTCCCATGAGAGTGTGGTACATTATCCTGTCAAGGCGTTCGGCCCGCTTCACAAGAAAAGAAAGGATTTATCAAATTACAAGACACGAGCTTATGATACAGTATATGAACACAAGGTGAGTATAACCTTTACCGTTTCTCAAAGAACTTGGCAACAACTCAAGGTAATAAGGCTCGGCCTAAAGTGTGTGTGTGTGTGTGTATAATTAAGCCAGTTAATTATAATTTCAGTTATAATTTCAATTATAATTTCAGTTAATTAAGCCAACAGAATGAATTCAAATAATCTAAATACTACATGGTAAAGTCCTATGTCTACCCGGTCATAAACTACTTTAGCTACGTACGGACTCCCGTCACCTCGTGCGTACGTAGCACCCACAACTAATAGGACATAACAATTACATCACCTAGAGGGTAGTTTCCTCCTCACAATGTTAGACAGGAGACTAACCTCACTCCGAAGTTGCATAACCAGCTCCAACGCTACTCTAAAACTCAACTCCAAGCCAAAGATTCCGAACCTAGTCAAACAATCACGGAAGCCAATAAAAATATACTCCAACATCCTAATTAATTAATTCATAATACTTCCCAACTCAGCTCGAAAAGGTAATAAAGTCAACCGTCGGGCCCACGTGCCTGGATTCTGAATATGTTTGAAGATAAACTTTACCGATAACACCACGAACTCAAATATATAATTTATTCCTAATTCCATGTCCAATTTCGTAGTAAAAATCCAAAAATACCAATTTCTAGGTTTTCCCTTAAAATCCCACAATTTCCCAAATTTTTCATGTATTTACAAGCCCAAATTCATATATTTAACCCACAACTTGTAGAAATTACTTACCTCAAGATTGACCATGAAAATGACGCTAAAAAATCGTTACAAGGCTGGCTCCCTGATTCGCTCAAATTACACCTTAACAATAGTGTAAGCGATCGATGTCAAATATAGTAACCCAACGAGGTTGGGGTCGAATCCCACAGGGAATAGGCGTGAAACGATTATCCAATTAATGCAATACTTTACTTAGTCGTAATTCTATCAAGTAGCCAAGTAGAATAAGTTGATGTTGAGTATGTAAAGAAAAGTAAACTAAGAATTTCAGTTTGAGAGTAATTTGAACGTAAAAATATGAAGTTAAGATACTAAGGTTGTATTCCCCCTAATGTAGTAGAATGCTTTTGATATTGATATTGAATCCGTTCTTGATATGCAATCGGTTCTTATTAACTTATTATCCAATATTTCCCAACACTTGGATAATGTATCCTCTTATGATTCTCCCGAATACAAAAGAATCAAACTTAAGAACACCCAATCATTCGTCAATTTAAAATCTACTTATTCCTAAGTGATTTCGTTAAACAAGGTTTAAAGCCTTGAATTATCGTTAGTTATCTCTACCAAACACTATCTCACTTTTCCAAGATACGATAGCGTAAATTGGCATTCGTTAATGTTTGCAACCACTAACGATTGATTTAAGAACAAGAAATAAATAAATATCAAGCTTCTTTCGAAATTGAAATCAATATCAAACTCTCAATAACTTTCTACCCATCTAGGGTTCAACACCTCAGTATTAGAGTTTAGTTACACATATTAAAAACTGAAGAACAAAGAAGAATAACTGAATGCATCTTACAAAAATATAGAATTCTCAGTTTTGATCACCCAAATACTTCTCTCAATTCGAAAAACAACCAAAGGCGGTACTTTGCACTATGAATTCTGACAAGTCTCTGTTCACACAACCCTAGGAAAGCTATTTATAGAAGCCCAAAACCCAAGGCGAGCAGCAGTTACGTTTGGCCTCAGTACACGTCTGCGGTCGCATTCCTGTCGCAAAACCTTCACGTTCCATCACAGATCATACCAGTCAGCTTCCTTCTCATCGCAGCTGAAAATGCGGTTCGCATATTGAATCTGCGATCGCAGTCCTTACTCTTTTTTTCACCCAGACTCTGTTCGTGTTTGCGATGAGAATGCGGTTCGCATTCCTGTTCTGCGGTCGCATTTGCGACCGCATTCTCCACCTGAAAGTTGGCTTAAAGTTCTTTCTGCATCTGCTATCTTCCTATGAATTATGCGATTCGCATAGCTGTTTTGCAATCGCATAATCTACCCTGCGATTCTTCTGACCTCTTTTCTTGCCTTTAACTGGCTTTTTGGACCTCTTTTTCATGCTTCTGGATCTCTTAACTCAATACACTACAATCACATTAAAATTACATAAGTATCGTGATAATTAACACGTAGAACAAGTTAACTCTACACAAATAGTATCAAAATGTGCCGAAATTACCCAGCACATCAACACCCCCAACTTAAGCTCTTGCTTGTCCTCAAGCAACTAACACGACACTGTTCCTAAACTAGACTCTACTTATCAAATATGAAGCAACCCTGACCAAGGACGGTGTTTGATGTTAACATCTTAAGCATACCCATTTTTACCACTGTATCCCCTTTGAATCATTAAAATGCTCAAAGGCAAACAATCAATTAGTGAACTTTGAGCCTCAACAAAGTAACTAGATGCTACTTTCAGCTGAATCTACTGATGCTTTACTCAAAGCTCAACAGACTATCAACCTAGCAGTGTATGTGCCCTCACTAGAAAGAAAGTCCCACTCTCACAGTATTTATTATAGCAAAATCAAGGGACAAAGTCAAATCCATAACTTCAAAGTCAAACTCTTGTAGCAGTAAAACCCATCGGATCAGTCGAGGCTTAGCATCCTTTTTCACCATCAAATAACGGAGAGCAGCATGATCTGTATACACAATCACTTTGGAGCCCAACAGATATGCACGGAACTTCTCAAATGCATACACAATAGCTAATAGTTCCTGCTCCGTTACGGTGTAGTTCATTTGCGCTCCATTAAGCGTCTTGCTAGCATAGTATACTGGGTGAAGAATTTTGTTGTGCCTCTGTCCCAGCATCACTCCAATAGCTACACCGCTAGCATCACACATAAGCTCAAAAGGTAACGACCAATCCGGTGTAACAATGATATGAGCTGTGGTGAGCTTCGTTTTCAGCTCTTCAAAAGCAGTGAGGCATTTTTCATCAAAGACGAACTTGGTATCTTTCTCTAAGAGTTTACACATTGGGTGTGCAATCTTTGAGAAATCTTTTATGAACCGTCTGTAGAATCCAGCTTGCCCCAAAAAGCTACGGACACCTTTCACTGATGTGGGAGGAGGAAGCTTGGAGATGATCTCAAGTTTTGCCATATCCACCTCAATACCATGCCTGGAGATTTTGTGCCCCAAAACAATACCTTCATCCACCATAAAGTGGCATTTTTCCCAATTTAATACAAGGTTTGTTTCTTCGCATCGTTTCAACACTTTCTTGAGATTCTTCAAACATTGCTCAAACGTTTCCCCAGCTACCAAGAAATCATCCATAAAGACTTCTAAGAAATCTTCCACCATATCAGAAAAAATCGACATCATGCACCGCTAGAATGTAGCTGGAGCATTGCATAAGCCGAAAGGCATTCGACTGAAGGCAAATGTTCCATACAGGCAGGTGAACGTTGTCTTCTCCTGATCTTCCAAAGCAATATTTATTTGATTGTACCCGGAGTACCCGTCGAGGAAGCAGTAAAAGGACTTTCCAGCTAGCCGATCAAGCATTTGATCAATAAAAGGCATAGGGAAGTGATCCTTGCACGTGGCACTATTGAGCTTCCTGTAATCCATGCATACTCGCCATCCAGTTACGGTCCTTGTTGGAATCAGCTCATTCTTTTCATTCTTGACCACGGTCATACCTCCTTTCTTTGGCACACACTGCACTGGACTCACCCACGAGCTATCGGCAATCGGGTAAACAACTCCTGCATCTAGCCACTTTATTATCTCTTTCTTCACCACTTCTTGCATTGATGGATTTAGCCTTCTCTGGTGCTCCACACTTGGTTTTGTTCCGTTTTCAAGTTGAATCTTGTGCTCACAGATTCCTGCTGGAATTCCCCGGATGTCCGCGATTGTCCATCCGCTTGCCTGTCTGTGTTCCTTCAAAACTTTCAGCAACTGCTATACCTGCACATCATTCAACAACGAAGACACAATTACTGGTAAAGTGTTATTTAGACCAAGAAATTTGTACCTCAAATGCGACGGAAGTGGCTTGAGCTCTAATTGGGGTGGTTCAATAATGGAAGGTTTTGCTGGAGGTGTGGCTCCATTCTCCAAATCTAAGGACAGTTTTGGTGGAGTATAAGAGTAAGAGCCATGACCTTCTAACGCATTCACCGACTCCATGAACCCATCCAAGTCATTTCCATCAAAATTCACCAATATGGCTGCCAGTGCCTCACCAAAACATTGTTCTTCCATTTTCATCTCCACGGCTTCATCAACTTCATCAATAATACCGATTAATGAAATGTTCTCATACTCGGTTGGCATCTTCATCCCTTTGCTGGCTTGAAAAGTGACTTCTTCATTATTTACCCGGAACTTAATTTCATTGCGCTCCGAGTCCATAAGAGCACGTCCAGTCGCTAAGAAAGGTCTTCCCAGTATAATGGGGATTTCCTTGTCTACAGCACAATAAAGGATCACAAAATCAGCTGGAATATTAAACTTTCCAACTTTCACAATTACATCATCCACAATACCAACTGGTCTCTTGATGGATCGGTCAGCCATTTGCAACCTCATGCTTGTCGGCCTCGGCATTCCTAACCCAGCTTGTTTGTAGATGGCTAGAGGCATTAGATTAATACTAGCTCCATTGTCACACAATGCCTTAGCAAAATCGCATACTCCAATAGTACACGGTATAGTGAAAGCTCCTGGGTCCTCTTTCTTCTGGATCGGATTAGTGGCTATGATAGAGCTGACCCTGTGAGTCACATTTACCACCTCATTCCTGGTGGTTCTCTTTTTCGTAATCAGATCCTTCAGATATTTGGCAAACCCAGGCATTTCTTGAAAAGACTCTAAGAAAGGTATATTAACTGATAGTTGTTTGAGAATGTCGTAAAACCAACTTCTCAAACTTGCTGTCATCAACTCTCCTTGCAAGTCTCTAAGGAAAAGGTGGAGGAGGTCGAGGAATTGGCGGAAGAACGGTTGGTGTTTCTTCTGCCTTATCCTTCACCCCTTCCTGAGTCTCATCTGTGTTCACTACAATATCTGGATTCTCACCTACCTCAGCAACATTATCTCTTTCAATTTCAACCTCTTTCTGAAGCTCTTCAACATCATCTTTACCCTGTAATGTCTTACCACTCCTAGTCGTGACAGCCATGATATGAGCAGTTGGGCCACTTCCACTTCCTTTAGGGTTTGCAATCGTGTCGCTAGGAAGTGTTCCTTTTTGTTGTGGATATTGCTCACGAGAAAGGTCCCTCATTTGCAATTCCAACTTTTGGATCGCTGTTTTGTGGGAGCCAACCAATTCAGTCATGTTTTTCATGGACGTGTCTGACTTCTTTTGGTTCTGTAATATCCTCTCGAGCATACTCTCCAATTTAGATTCACTTGAGGATCCATGATTCTGATAGTGCCCTTTCGGAGGAACATAGGGGTTGGAACTTCGATTTGGAAAATGATTACTGTTGTTCCAATTTCCTTGACTAGGGCCAGTTTGATCATTCCGCCATTGTTGGGGACCTTGCCCTTGCGGGTTTGGTCTCCAATGATTTTTTGTTGCTTGGCCCTGGTAAGGTTGCCTTTGATAACCTCCATGAGTATTATTGACAAAATTCGCCTCTTCATATTCTTCACCTTGCATTGGTTGCACATTCTCCACTACATTGATTTTTTTCTTCTGATTTTCTGTGAACAACTTTGTCAAGAGGTCACAATTACTTGGTCTGCAATTACTTGGTCTCGTTCTTGGTTTTCTTTGATCAAGTTATTCATCGAAGGAGACCCAATTGTAATGCCACCTGTAGTATCCTCAGAATGCCAATCTTGATTATGTTTAGCCATCTTGTCCAAAATCTGTGTGACTCTAGCGAAGGTCTTATCCATGAACGAACCAGCAGCAGCATTCTTTGCTATCGATTGGTTCATAGGGTCCAAACCCATGTAGAACTTTTCCAGCAAAATGGAGTCTGGAAAACCATGGTTTGGCGACCTCACCAAATACAATTTGAATCTCTCCCACGCTTCGTGCAGCTGTTCACCCGGTAGTTGTTTGAAGAAGAATATCTTGTCCCGGAGCTCAGATTTCTTGCTTTGTGGAAACCACTTTGACAAGAATGCCCGGACCATCTCAGGCCATGAACAGATGGAATTTGGAGGCAGGTTTTGAAGCCATCTCCTTGCATCTCCAGCCAACGAATACTTAAAGCATCTGAGCCTTAATGCATCGTCAGAGACGTTATTTTGCTTGTGCGTCGCACAAACACCCAAGAAGTTCCTGAGGTGCTGCGTTGGATCGTCATCAGTAGAATTTCTGAAGTATCCTTCATCTTTCAGCATCAAAATCAGCCCATGTTCTACTTTGAACGTGGCAGCACCTATAGCTGGAGGTACTATAGCATTGGTATCTTCAATATATTCTTCAATGTTGGCAAACGGATTATCTTCCTGCTCCACATCCACATCATCTACATGTTCTGCCATATCTTCCTGCCTACAACCACCAAAATAAACAACGTGCAATCAAGTGGAATTAGACTTATAGTAAAGTATACACTAATCAGAAATTTCAAAACCGTATTCCCCGGCAACGGCGCCAAAATTTGATTCGCTCAAATTACACCTTAACAATAGTGTAAGCGATCGATGTCAAATATAGTAACCCAACGAGGTTGGGGTCAAATCCCACAGGGAATAGGCGTGAAACGATTATCCAATTAATGCAATACTTTACTTAGTCGTAATTCTGTCAAGTAGCCAAGTAGAATAAGTTGATGTTGAGTATGTAAAGAAAAGTAAACTAAGAATTTTAGTTTGAGAATAATTTGAACGTAAAAATATGAAGTTAAGATACTAAGGTTGTGTTCCCCCTAATGTAGTAGAATGCTTTTGATATTGATATTGAATCCGCTCTTGATATGCAATCGGTTCTTATTAACTTATTATCCAATATTTCCCAACACTTGGATAATGTATCCTTTTATGATTCTCCCGAATACAAAAGAATCAAACTTAAGAACACCCAATCATTCGCCAATATAAAATCTACTTATTCCTAAGTGATGTCGTTAAACAAGGTTTAAAGCCTTGAATTATCGTTATTTATCTCTACCAAACTCTATCTCACTTTTCCAAGATACTATAGCGTAAATTGGCATTCGTTAATGTTTGCAACCACTAACGATTGATTTAAGAACAAGAAATAAATAAATATCAAGCTTCTTTCGAAATTGAAATCAATATCAAACTCTCAATAACTTTCTACCCATCTAGGGTTCACAACCTCAGTATTAGAGTTTAGTTACACATATTAAAAACTGAAGAACAAAGAAGAATAACTGAATGCATCTTACAAAAATATAGAATTCTCAGTTTTGATCACCCAAAAACTTCTCTCAATTCGAAAAATAACCAAAGGCGGTACTTTGCACTATGAATTCTGACAAGTCTCTGTTCACACAACCCTAGAAAAGCTATTTATAAAAGCCCAAAACCCAAGGCGAGCAGCAGTTACGTTTGGCCTCAGTACACGTCTGCGGTCGCATTCCTGTCGCATAACAGGAATGCGGTTCGCAAAACCTTCACGTTCCATCGCAGATCATACCAGTCAGCTTCCTTCTCATCGCAGCTGAAAATGCGATTCGCATATTGAATCTGCGATCGCAGAATGCGATCGCAGTCCTTACTCTATTTTTCACCCAGACTCTGTTCGTGTTTGCGATGAGAATGCGGTTCGCATTCCTATTCTGCGATCGCATTTGCGACCGCATTCTCCACCTGAAAGTTGGCTTAGAGTTCTGTCTGCATCAGCGATCTTCCTATGAATTATGTGATTCGCATAGCTGTTTTGCGATCGCATAAATACCCTGCGATGCTTCTGACCTCTTTTCTTGCCTTTAACTGGCTTTTTGGACCTCTTTTTCATGCTTCTGGATCTCTTCACTCAATACACTACAATCACATTAAAATTACATAAGTATCGTGATAATTAGCACATAGAACAAGTTAACTCTACACAAATAGTATCAAAATGTGCCGAAATTACCCAGCACATCACTCCCATGGAAAAAATAAAATGAAAATGAGCCAAACTCACGTACTTGACAAGGCCCTCTGCCCAGCGATCATCGCACCTCTCGGTCACTTGACCGCATCTGCGGTTCCGCAGGTGCGGTCCAAATATCGCATCTGCGAAAATCCCCTGACTCCCAGCACTTCATTTTTGCTGACAAGAGTTCGGTTTTTGCGGGTCCGCTTCTGCGGAATTCCTCCGCTTTTGCGCTCCTTCAGTCCAAGGCCCCTTCCCACTTCTGCGACCAACATCCCGCACCTATGAGCTCGCAAGTGAGGAAAGTCCCTCCCACCTGCGCAACCACAGCCTCTCACCCAGCTCCGCTTCTGCGACCCTTCTCCGCATCTGCGACTTCGCAGGTGCGGAATTTTCCTTGCAACTGTGCCCCAACCTTCTTCACGAAAATCACACCTGCACGACCCCCTACGCACCTGCGTGACCGCACCTAAGGCCACTCCTTCCGCATGTGCGATTACACTAGTCTTCAGCAGCAATAGCATCTCCTCAACTCCGAATTCCAGTCGGTTCTCAATATGTTTCAAACCCGAGGCCCCCAGGACACCATCCAAACGTACCAACACATCCCAAAACATGATATGAACTTAGTCGAAGCCTCAAATCACGTCAAACAACATCAAAATTATGAATCAACGGCCAAAAACCTTTCTTCCAACTTTCCAACCTTCAAAGATCACCGAACGCGTCCGAATTACACTTAAACATTCCAGAATGAGGCCAAACTTTACGCACAAGTCACAAATCACAAAACAGACCTATTCCAAGGCTCGAAACTCCAAACGAACATCGATAACATCAAAATCCACTTCAAACCAAACTTATAAAATTCTAGAACTTCCAAAATGCCAACTTTCCATAATAGGCGTTGAAATGCTTTCGGACCACCCGATACTCAACCAGAACATACGACCAAGTCCAAAATCATCATAGGAACCTATTGGAACCTTCAAATCCCGATTCCGAGGTCATTTACTCAAAAGTCAATCTTTAGTCAATCTTTCCAACTTGAAGCTTCCAACTTGAAGCTTCCGAATTTAGAATTTTCTTTCCAGATCAACTCCGAACTTCCTGAAATTCAATTTCGACCACGTGTACAAGTCATAATACCTGAAGATAAGCTACTCAAGGCCTCAAACCGCTGATCAACGTGCTAGAGCTCAAAACGACCAGTCGGGTCGTTACATTCTCCCCTACTTAAACATACATTAGTCCTCGAACGTGTCAAGAACTGCTCTGGAGTTTTCCAAAATCATTGTTTAACACCTCGTGCACCTACCCTTGCCACCACAATCCATGTTAGCACATTAGCTCGAGCCAGACTGAAGATCCTTCCTATATCATTAGCCAACAAGCTTTAGAAGCAAATTCTAACATTCGAAATTCTCCACGAGACACCAATTCTAACATACAAACACCGCATCAATCACCACACGCTATATCAACATGATCATGCTCCTTCATTGAAATCACGCAATGCACCGCATAAGTCGTTTGACCATAATAGTATCCTCCGACCACAATAGCTGAAAATTCACGAATCTAATGCTCGCAATACACCTCATAACACATATAAGCCCGGTTCCAACTCTTGCAATACTGCCACGACGAAAGAGATGTGTAGAAACTCATAAACACCTGCCGAATCAACAAATCATGGAGTCTCTCCTCCTGACAAGAATCATTACCTCATTCTGAACTGAATAACGATATTTGCTCTTTAATATACCTTATATAAATCTAATTGCACTGATTTTAGGTCCAATAATCTCGTCTTACCTAGTACAAGTTGCTCAGGTAATAAGCCACCTCAAACACTGACCAAGATATCATATGACGCCATCAATGCGCCGACAAGGCACAACTTGAATATGACACATAAGGAGGAACGAACTCTGGAAAAGAATTACCCAGCACGCGTAACGAATAAAACGGTCAAACATATGCTATGAACCCTTCTTAGAGAATGAGAAACAAAGTACACAAGAATAGATATAGGGAATCGTACTCAACATATCACTGTTGCGGTGTGCAACCCGATCCACACATGATATCGTTGCGGGTCCTACCCGATCCACCCATAATAATAAATAAGGAAATACTCATTAAGCGATAATGCTTATACCTACGAAATACCTGAATATCGACCACAAGCATGCCAAGTGCAAAAATACAACCCTGGGAAGACGGATAGCGCCATACACTACAAAACCCAGGCACGACTAAGGTTCAATAAATGACATGTATCTCGAGAGCCATCCTGCTCGTATAATACCACAAGCTACTTAGGACAACAACATATGTGTGAATAATCAATCCGTCTCACAACCCACATGGCACAATAGAGTATTACATAGAATAGTTGACGACGGGAATAAAATATAACACTCGAAGACTCCTCTGTAAGCAATGCTATGCCGAATGAACGCATGCGACTTGACGTTGAGCACACATTCACAGTAGACCCACCAACGGACCTCAAGCCGATCCTAATTATACCAAACTGGGCCAAAAAACTTTCGAGGATCCACAGTGGCCCTATTCATGACACACACGAGCAGCCGTCCCAATCCAGAACAAACTCCCACCGTTCACAACCAAAGGAATAGAGCACCTTCCAAGCATAAACTCTTACATTAATGATGGTACCATAATCTCTATGCTTGGTTTCAATCTTTAACAATCAAGTGACTAACATATCACACTTATATAGATTTCCCCTGTGGATATGCTCCCACGATCTTCCGCACCAGGTAGCAAGGTCTGCACCTCCATACCACCAACAGTGCTAATGCTATAAAGCAAATCGAGAATCTACAAATCAGTACACAAAGCCTCTTACACAGGACACCATTTTCAGGTGACACTAAAGAAAATACCAACTTACTCTGAACATATGAATTCTTTTCTGCTCATCCGAGCTCGTGACGTTCTTGTCAACACTGAACCGTAACCTTGATCCTCAACTTCAAATTCCCATGCCGCTCACTGCGCCTATCATACCGCTACGCGAGAGTACAAGAATTTTATCATAACTCCTGAACCACCAATAGAATAAACACTTCATCGTTTAGAACCCTTTCACTTAACATATTTCAGAGGAATGATGGCAACACGCAACCAAATTCCCATAACCGCAGAAAATACAAACCTCAAGTTGTGGTCTAAACCACCATAATTCTTCTGGGATCCACCTACACATAACAGGCCATTATAATCAAATACCTCCAATCAATCAAATTACGGCGGCTGTCAAGCCCGCACTTACCGCCACAAATCACCTGTATAACATTAACATGTCGAAGGAACTGATCATTGCCTCAATCACGTTGATTCAAACCATTAGCAATCGACCCAACTTCCTCCAATTTACTTTTGACCTGCCTTAGAAATAATAATAGCCCCATTCAGAAACATAACAAAACTCGATTAACACTCATCCCGAGTGACCCAAATCATGAGATTATATTTTCTCAAAACCCACTGCAAAAACTCGATCTTTAACCACACAACGGACCCAAAATCCTTACACACTACGCTTACATCCTTGAACCCATTAGAACCACTATTGAGAGTCACTCACTCTGTCCTGGTCCTAGGTATAACCAAAATCCAACGCTCTGCTACTACAAGAACACCCTCTCAAAGAAGCAACCGGCTGAATTCTTTTCTTGTACATCACATCCACTAGAAGCATAAACTCTGAGTATCCCAAAATTCCACATGAATCGATAAGGCAAAGTATAGCACGCATTCATCAAGTTCTTCGCTCGAATTACCCTTGATGTTTTATTCTTAGTCATAATAACCCACCAATGCACCGATAACCAGAAACCGCACAAGCAGACAACCACGCGATCCAATCGAGACAGTGGGCCTCCCCCACTTAGCTTTAAGCTACAATTACATAAACCTAGAACCCACAAAGATTCCTCCTTCTCAATTACCATGATCTCGCACCTTTAACCCGCCAAATTTCTCGAAATCTTATGTTAAAAGTTTCATGAACAGTCCGAATCATCAGCCACAATCACATATTCGACCTCTTACCAGGTAGCAAGTAGAATTCTTCGTAGAAGCTTCATCAACATCACGCAACCTCTAACCTGCTCACATGAGATAATCCACATGTGGAATTCCATGCCGACATCTTCCAACAATGATGCACTGGGTACAACTACCACGCATTCAGTAAACCCTCCTGAGCCCGTGCTCGTCCATCAGCTGTAAAAGTCTATTCCTTCCCCATTGACATCAACTGAAAGTCCGACAATATGTTCCAAACTCGAAGTCACGTTGCATCCAAAAACGGTAATCAAGTTTTCACACCCCTCTTCATTTCAAGCAAACTCCTCTTTTCCATACTCAATCTTCCTCAGTGCAGTAGCTTCCCTCTTAAATAAAATCCGTAGACCTAGTCGCTTCCCACCATGATTCCCAAATCGCTCCAAACGTTTCACAAGGAATATGGCTATCCTACCACAGAATCCATATGCTACTCTGCCACTCTCACTTCGGTTAAACCATCTCCTTTAAGCAATTTCTCGACCTCTACTTTTCATACTTGATCTGCTAGTAATTCAACCACCGCGAGACACTTCCTGCCATGTCCTTCCTCATCCTTCGCTGCCCAAATGTTGCCTCAAATAAATCCATACCGATAGCACCTTAACTAATAAATTGCTACAATGCCAAACCTCCTAGAAGATCATCTTTCTCGAGCCATCAGCAATGGAAACACCAATTCGATTCTGAAATCGATACACACAGCCATATCTGACAACCGCTGCTCATGCACCATTTCACAACACCCTGCCCCGAAGGCAAATCGAAGAAGACCATAACACCTGCGGACCTTAATGCGTTCAAACAAGGACGACGACACCACCTCACAAATGAGGATTCCACCTCGCTCAAAAATATTAAGTCTCGTTACTCCATTACCCAAAGCCTGAACATCCATAGTCTAATCGCCTTTCCTCCATTGGATTTAAATACCAAACCTCTAAATCGTACACTGAGAAATCCTCCTTTCAAGTCATTCACTGCCTCGACACAAAAACAAGCAACCTACAATTACACCAACACTGTGCCATAACAACACATGAACCTCATAATAATTCGTGCATAGCCTTGAAACCATAGGAAATACATATATTCGGCTGAAATGAAAAAACACATTTTCGCAAGGTGACGATAATAGCCCACTCGAATACATAGAGAAAAATATCTCGCACCACATTTGCGGTACCATTTACAACTCATCGATGCCCAACTGGTAACAAGTTCCCCACGACGCATAAGATTGAGTGGGAAAGAAATGAAAGCATAAGCTTTAATAGAACCAAATCGCATCATGAGGAATCAAGAAGAGGTGCTCCTAACAGCCGTATAGCCTCCCGAAGATAAGTACAAATGTCTCCGTACCGACCCCCAAGACTCTACTAGACTTGCTCATGACTCGTTAGACCTAAGTGAACCTAACACTCTGATACCAAGCTGTCACGACCCAAAATCCACAATAGGTCGTAATGGCAGCTAACGCCGCCATCAGGCAAGCCACCGGTGATTAATCAACTTAGTTACTCATTTTATTATTTTCCAAATCATGAATCCCATTGAATAAGTAGTTTAAAATCTAGTACTCGTAGAAAACCTGTGATTTTATTTTCCAATTTCCGTATAATGTATAAATTACAAGGTGAAATGATAATAATTACGCGAACTACAATAATGAAAACCCAGTAAATACCGCCCAAAACCCGGTGTGACAAGTACATGAGAATTTACTAAGGAGTACAATAATAATATAACATTTGTCTAGAATGTACATAATATAGGATAAAATAAATAGTACGATGAGACTCTGTGGATTGCGATGCGTAGCCTGAAATGCAACTCACATGAAGTCTCCTCAACAGCTGCATCTACGCGCCAAGATGATCATCAAATGAACCTGTCATATCCTGGACATTTACTGTAGAAGTGCAGCATGAGTACGTAAATCAACGCGCACCCAGTAAGTATCTAGCCTAACCCTGGAGAAGTAGTGACGAGGGTTCAACATCGGCACTTACTAGTGGTCCAATAAATCAATATGGTAAACATAAACAGATAAGAGCACGACAATAATAGTGAGGTAAATCTTTAACTAACACAATCTTCCATAATTTCTTTTAAGAATATCAATTTCTCAATCTCATATTCTATCTTGACATCTCGAAAATATCAAGTGCCAATAACAAAAAGATAAGAATTCCCATATAAAATGCAAGGCATCAGTGGAAAGAAAATCTCACGAATATTCAGATTGCTAGCAATATAACGCATGTTTTTGCCGTGGTCGTATGACCAGATCTTAGAAAGAATATGATACTGCTGTGACGATCGGCCCGATCCCATCATAACGTGTACACTGCCAAAGGTCGAGCAGTACGAGCCATAGATGCATCCAATATACTGCCGAGGCGAACGGCCCATTCCCATGAGAGTGTGGTACATAATCCTGCCGAGACGTTCGGCCGCTCCACAAGAAAGGAGAGAAATTATCGAATTACGAGACACGAGCTTACAATACAGTATATGAAGACAAGGTGAGTATAACCTTTACCGTTTCTCAAATAACTTTTGTGTGTGTGTATGTGTGTGTGTGTGTGTGTGTATTTCTAAATGAAGTTCAATTATAATTTAGATTAATTAAGCCAGCACAATGAATTCAAATATTCTAAATATTACATGGTAAAGTCCTAAGTTTACCCGGACATAAACTACTTTAGCTACGTATGGAATCTCGTCACCTTGTGCGTACGTAGCACCCAAAACTAATAGCACATAATAATTACATCACTTAGGGGGTAGTTTCCCCCTCACAAAGTTAGACAGGAGACTTTTCTCGCTCCGAAGTTCCTTAACCGGCTCCAACACTACTCTAACACTCAACTCCAAGCCAAACATTCCGAAACTAGTCAAACAATCATGGAAGCCAATAAAAATATACTCCAACATCATAATTAATTAATTCATAACACTTCCTAACTCCGCTCGAAAAATCAATAAAGTCAACCCTCGGGCCCACGTTCCCCGATTGAGAAAATTGTTGAAGATAAACTTTACCCATAACACCACAAACTCAAATATATAATTTATTACTAATTCCATGTCCAATTTTTTGGTAAAAATCCAAAAATACCAATTTCTAGGTTTTCTCTTAAAATCCCAAAATTTCCACAATTTTTCATGTATTTACAAGCCTAAATTCGTCTATTTAACTCACAACTTGTAGGAATTACTTACCTCATGATTGACGATGAAAATGACGCTCCAAAATTGCTCCAAGGCCGGCTCCCATGGAAGAAATAAAATGATTACTAAGCTAAACCCACGTACTTAAAAAGGCCCTATACCCAGCGATCATTGCACCTACGGTCACTTGACCGCATCTGCTGTTCCGCAAGTGCGGTCCAAACATCGCATCTGCAAAAATCCCATGACTCCTAGCACTTCGCTTTTGTAGATGACGAACTCGGAACACACACTTAAATATGCTCGCTAGTCGAATATAGTTTAATATAATATCGTATCCACATGGATTGGAGTTAAATAGTATAGCGTAGTTTGTAGCTAAATTGCTATCCAAGATGATCAACAATTGAGAATTATGTGATTCAAAACTAAAATTTACTAAGGATCTAGAGCTAATTGACGAATCACAATCAAAACAAAAGTAAGCAAGGAAGATATCAATGGGAGAAAATAGGGATTGATTGGATAGGTGCAAGATAAATATCTGGGATTTAACTCTAGTTAATTCACTTCTAACATTTAAGTTAGCCTTCGAATTCACTCAGTTATTAGTTCAAACATTTTGTAGAAACTCCTCTTTCGATCAAGTCTCAACCTCACAATATGAACCAATTTAAGCTCGGTGAAGATATGCAAGAATTCGTAGCGGATTGGTCTTTAGGATAACCTCTCTCGATTATCCTCATAACTAGGTTTAAATAATCATTCAACTAGCCTCTTTCAATTACTAAGAAGAATTAATGAACTCAACTAACAACATAATGCAAAGATATCACAAGATATGCCTCTCTCGATTACATGAACATGTGAATATAGGTGCAACTATTAAAACATCCAAAACGATTCAACACATAAAAACTAGAGTTCTAATCCACAAACAAATATCAATACACCAAATCCATCAAGCCCTAAAGAGAACTACTCCATAGATATGGAGTAATTCATCACAAATATGTTTAAAGTAAAGAAACATAAAACGATCCAAACTCTTGTCTTGAATGAGGATTGAATGATGAATTCCTTGTGCTTTTACTTCTCCACTCCTCCTTACCTCCTTAGGTCTTAGATGTTTCCAAAGTCCCAAAAATAACATTTTACCATGTATTTATACCAAGTAGGTTCGGGCCCAAACAAAAACACATTTTTCTACGGGAAATAGGACAATTGCTCTGTAAAATTTGCATAGGCGCGCCGCATGGGGCGACGCGCCACGCGAGGCATTAGTGGAAAAATCTAGAGAGTTGATTTCTGATAGGCAGCAAGAAAATACCTAGGTGCGATGCCCCACGCGCCACGGGTGTGTTGTTTTCTCAGAGTATTGAGTTTTTCTTGACTTTTCTCTATCTAGACGTGGTTCTCGACCCCCGAACGCAATCCCGACTTAATCCCTTGGGATTTAACTCAGAATTCAAAGCTCCAAATCACTCGAATTCATTTCGTAACATCTACATAGCTCGGAATCCTCCTACAAGGAATAAAACACACAATTAGTGCAAAACACTAGCGATTAAAGCTCAAACTCAATTAAAGTGCAGTAAATTCGAGTGCAATAAGCGACTAAAATACGAGATTATAGCCTACCATCAACACCACACATTAAACCATTGCTCGTCCTCAAGCAATCAAAATACACTTTATATAGACACGACCCTTTTAAACAACTCTCATAACTCATTACACCAAGAATATTTTAAAATAGACTGAGCACAATAGTGTAACATCTTCACTTCAAGATTTGACTCAAAAGCACCATGAATTGTTTATAACCCACTCACTTACTCTAACACAGAGGTCAACGACATTACCTTTCCTTCATAATCAAGTACCCTCACAACAACAGAGAGTAGTTCCACACACAATATATATTAAGAACAATTAGGAACTCAAGATAGAAAGAATTCGCTCACTCTTATAAACAACATTCATATGCTACAAAAGATGAACCATGGGCTTGCCCGTAGTGTACTACTCTACTAATTGAGCTCATTCAGTCAAGTATAAAATAGAACTTTAATTTGTTGTAATGTAGGTTGCGGGACGGGTAAGATATATTTAAATATAAGAGTGACTACACCTCCCTAAGCACTTTAATACATACATTTCATTGTTCAAAACCCTACACTTATGTCAAACCATAACTCCACCTTCACATTAAAATACATTAACGCCCAACTTATTTAAGCACAATTACATCAAGAATTACCACTATCAGAGAATATTTTGCACAACAATTCAACTTTTTTTTTTCAATTCTAGTGGCTCTTGTTTTTGTCAAATCAATGCATCTTCTTTCTTATTTCATTAGTTCCACTCTAAAGCCAAACCAATCACCCCACACTTCAACTTTTACAAAGTTCATAACAAATTTAAGTGCTCGCGCGAGGTTAAATGGTTCAAATTGATAATCAATTCAAACAAATGGGTAAGGCTTGTAATGTGGTTGCCAAGGGGTTAACTAAGATACATAACAATTAGTTGGGTAAAAGCATATATCTGACTCAACAAAGAAACGCCTAAATCCCTTCCGAAGACTGAATAAAACAACCATTTCACTTTGCAAACACACGGGGCAAGTTCTGGACATTACACATGGCACATAACTCACTCAATATTAGATCATCAAGACACTATAGTCAAAGCAGTAAAGCAAAGTTAAGATCATACACTTTAAGGTACTTATACAAGAGTCAAAAACTGAGCATAAGCATCACAACTAAAACATTCACTATTCTCGAGGCATAATAAAGTTAAAAGACATTGTCTTTCAATTCAAATCATAGCACAAGGTTTCCTACTCCTAACAAAAATAAAAAACTAACTATACCCGGTTTAAACAAAACCCTTGGAAAAGAACCAAGGCACAAAGAAAAACCAAGAGGGAATTATTACACTACCTAACAAATGAAAATATTTTGTCTTTTTCTTTCGGCTTTAATCCCTCAAGAAATCTATCGAATGATATCCATCATCGAGAAAAATCGAAAATTTGCAATTTTTCAAACTTTTAGGTTTTCTTTCAAATTTTTTTTCTAACTACTAAAACAACAAAAACTAAACTAACACATGTACATACAACATACAACTATACCCCTCCCCACACTTTAAGTTGTGGCATGTCCCCATGACTCACTATTAAAAAGCATAAGGTAAAGAAAACTTCCATGAATCTCTAGTCGGGGTCTAAGTCGCAGTTGGGATCCATTTCTTGCCTTCTAACCAATGCGCACACCCACGCCGACAGCTTCTTCTCAGCCTTCTTGGGGTGCACCCCACGCTTATCTTTCTCACTCAGTGCAGCCCTTCTTTTGAACCCTTCACTTTCCCCTCAACACTTGCAGCTGGTTTTTCCTTTTGTGCCCCCTTTTATACATTCATCTCGAAAGTTATAGTCTCCTCACCTACTCTAAGCATGAGCTTTTTCTCGTGTATATCTAAGATTGCTCTACCTGTTGCTAAGAATTGTCTTCCTAAGATGCTAGGGGCCTCCTTGTTCTCCTCCATAATCACTACGATAAAATCTACAGGAAATACAAACTTATCTACCCGAACTAAACCATCTTCCACTATCCCCTCGAGTATTAAAGTCGTTTGGTCTGCCAGCTGCAAAGATATTGGAACTAATGGTATCTCTCCAATCTCTTTCTCCAGCTTCTTATAAATAGACAAAGGCATTAGATTAGTTGATGCGCCATAATCACATAAAGATTTGTCAAAATTAATATAGCCTAAAGAGCAAAGTATAGTAAAACTCTCTAAATCTCCACACTTTTATGGGAGTTTGTTTTGCAAGATTGCACTGTAATGCTCTGTGAGCTTGACTACTGAGGTCTCTTCTATCTTCTTCTTCTTTGTCAAGATCTCTTTCAAGAATTTGGCATAAGCCGGCATTTGGGAAAGCACTTCTGTGAATGGCAAATTCACATTAACCTGTTTCAGCATATCCAGAAATCTCTCAAATTGTTTGTCCAGTTTTTCTCTATACATCTTTTGGGGAAAAGATAAAGCAGGCATGTGTTTGCTCTCTTCATTAGATTCCTCTCTTCTTGAAGTTTCCTCCTTTTTTTTTCTCAGCTCCCTTCTTGCCTTTCTTCTTCTTACCAACTTTATTTTTCAGCTTCTCCCCAATTTCTGTTTCAGGTACCACCGCTTTTTGGATTGGAGTGGGAACTTTCAACACTTCCCCATTTCTCAAGGTCATAGCATTCACTATTTCTTTGGGGTTTCTCTCAGTATCAGCTGGCAAAGTACTTGGGACTCTCTCAGATAATATTGTTGCTATTTGTCCCACTTGTCTCTCCAAATTTCGAAACCCAGTGCCCAATTCCTTGATAGTTGCCCCGTGAGCATCTAACCTCTCATCTATCTTGACACTGAAGGCCTTCATTAGATCCTCTAGACCAGGCTGAATAGGCTGTTGAGCTGAAACTGCTGTCTTTGCTGATTTTAGAAGCTTGAAGCTCCCTGTCCCTGAAATCTGGGGTTGTTTTATTGCTATGCATTTGTAGTACCCCCAGGTGAACTCCATGAAAAACCGGGGTGCTTCTGACCCATTGTATTGAAATTATAATTCCCAACAGCATTAACTTCCTTAATTGAGGATTGACACTCATAAGTAGGGTGTCCTCTTCCACATATATCACAAGCTGCGTAGGGCTCACTATGTATTGAAGCTAAGGTCAACTTCCTTAATTCCTTGGCCATGGCATCAAGATGTACCTGCACAGATGTGTTAGCATCAACTTGGTGAACACCACTTCATCTTCCTCGTTCAGCAATCTCAAAGGGCAACTGATTTGCATCTTCAAATAACTCGTCTAGAATTGTGACTATCGCCTCTGGAGTCTTCTTCATCAATGGGCCTCCAGCTGCATTGCTCAATGTTCTACGTGCGGCTGGTGTCAATCCATCCCAAAAGTCCTGGAGTTGCATCCAGAGTTCAATTCCACTATGTTGACACTTTTGCACTATCTCCTTAAACCTCTCCCAAGCTTCAAATACAGTCTCAGTATCTTTCTGGCAGAAGTTATGGATTTTTCTTCTAAACTTGCCCGTCTTAGCTGAGGAGAAATATTTATCAAGAAATTTTCTGGTCATCTCCTCCCATGTTCTAATTGATCCTTGGGGCAAGCTTCTAAGCCACTGCTTTGCATCATCTTCTGAGTGTGAAGGGGAATGCCCTTAAGTAAACTGCATCTTGTGACACACCATTGTATTGAAAGGTTTTCATAATCTCCTCGAAGTCCATTAGATGGTTATTTGGATCTTCGTTCATCTTCCCTCTGAAGACACAACAATTTTGAAGAGTTTGGAGTAACCCTTGCTTTAACTCAAAATTATTAGCTGCGACTGGAGGTGGTATAATACTTGATAATCCTTGGTTGTAGACTAGTCTAGCATAATCACCTAGTGGTCGGTATATTTTCAAACTGGTCTGCACCCAAGGGTTGATTCCGAGCAATTCTCTGAACCCTCTCCTCTTCGTATATAAGTTGTGTATTTCGAAGAGCTGCTTCCTCAGCATCTCGTGCAACTTTTTCTCGTTGTTGGGTTGCCTGTCTTGCAGCCAAATCCACCTTATCATCATCTCCAGCCATAATTTCATTGGTTGAGGATTGCCCAACATTCTCTATAATCTCGGGGAGATTTCTTTCATTCCTCAGCAGTCGCAGTTTTTTCTCGATTTCTGGTTCGTATGGTAGCACCTCCTTCCCAGAAGATCGAGTCATGCACCAATCTCACCTGTAGCCTGCGCACAGTCAAAGAACACCAACCGTAAAAAGGGAAAAATAAACTAAAATAAAACAAAAAATTCCTAAATTAGCACTACAAACTATTTCAAACACTATTGATTGCCAATCCCCGAAAACGACGCTAAAATTTGATGAACTCCGAACACACACTTAAATATGCTCGCTAGTTAAATATAGTATAATATAATATTGCATCTACAGGGATTGGAGTTAAACAATACATTGCAGTTTGTAGTTCAATTGCTATCCAAGATGATCAACAATTGAGTATTATGTGATTTAAAACTAAAATTTACTAAGAATCTAGAGCTAATTGATGAATGAAAATCGAAACAAAAGTAAGCAAGGAAGATATCAATGGGAGAAAATTGGGATTGATTTAATAGGTGCAAGATAAATGTCTGGGATTTAACTCTAGTTAATTCACTTCTAACGTTCAAGTGAGTCTCTCGAATTCACTCAGTTATTAGTTCAAACGTTTAGTAGAAACTCCTCTCTCGATTAAGTCTCAACCTCAAAATATGAACCAATTTAATCTCGATGAAGATATGCAAGAATTCGTAGCGGATTGGTCTTTAGGAGAACCTCTCTCGATTATCCTCCTAACTAGGTCTAAACAATCATTCAACTAGCCTCTTTCGATTGCTAAGAAAAATTAATGAACTCAACCAACAAGATAATGCAAAGATATCACAAGATATGCCTCTCTGGATTACATTAACATGTGAATATAGATTCAACTATTAAACATCCAAAACGATTCAATACATAAAAACCAGAGTTCTAATCCACAAACAAATATCAATACACCAAATCCATCAAACCCAAAAGGGAACTACTCCATAGGTATGGAGTAATTCATCACAAATATGTTTAAAGTAAAGAAAAACATAAAAACGATCCAAATTCTTGTCTTGATTGAGGATTGAATGATGAATTCCTTGTGCTTTTACTTCTCCAACTCCTCCTTAGCCTCCTTAGGTCTTAGATGTGTCAAAAGTCCCAAAATAACATTTTTCCATGTATTTATACCAAGTAGGGTCGGGCCCAAACGAAAATACCTTTTCCTACGCAAAATAGGACAATTGCTCTGTAAAAGTTGCACGGGCGCAACGCATGGGGCGACGCACCACGCGGGGCATTAGTGGGAAATCCCAAGAGTTGATTTCTAACAGGCAGCAAGAAAATACAAAGGCGCTACGCTCCATGCGCCGCGAGGTGTGTTGTTTTCTCATAGTACAGATTTTTTCTTGACTTTTCGATATCCATACGTGGTTCTCGACCCCTGAACGTGATCCGGCTTAATTCCTTGGTCTTTTACTCAGACTTCAAAGTTCCAAATCACTTGAATTCATTTCGTAACATCTACATAGCTCGAAATCCTCCTACAAGGCATAAAACACACAAATATTACAAAACACTAGCGATTAAAGCTCAAACTCAATCAAAGTGCAGTAAATTAGAGTGTAATAAGCGACTAAAATATGAGATTATAGCCTACCATCAGCGGACAAGAGTTCGCTTCTGCCTGTCTACTTTTGCGGAATTCCTCTACTTCTGCGCTCCTTCAGCCCAAGGCCCCTTCCCGCTTATGTGACCAACTGCCTGCACCTGCGAGCTTGCAGGTGCGGAAATTCCATCGCACCTGCGTAACCACAGCCTCTCACCCAGCACCGCTTCTACGACTTCGTAGGTGCGGAATTTTCCTCGCACCTTCGCCCCCAGACCTTCTTCACAAAAATCACACCTGCGTGACCGCACCTGCAGCCACTCCTTCCGTAGGTGCGATTACACTAGTCTTCAGCAGCAACATCATCTCCTCAACTCCGAACTCCAATCGTTTTCAATCCATTTCAAACCCGAGGCCCCCGGGACCCCATCAAATGTACCAACACATTCCAAAATGTGATACGGACTTAGTTGAAGCTTCAAATAATGTCAAACAACATCAAAATTACAAATCAACGGCCAAAAAGCTTACTTCCAACTTTCCAACCTTCAAACTTCGTCGAACGCGTCCGAATTACATTTAAACGTTTTGTAATGACGCCAATCTTTACGCACAAGTCACAAATTACGATACAGACCTACTCCAAGGCTCGAAACTCCAAACGGACATCGTTAACATCAAAATCTACTTCAAACCAAACTTATGAAATTCTAGAACTTCCAAAATGCCAACTTTCCATAATAGGTGTTGAAATGCTTCCGGACCACCCAATACTCAACCCAAACATACACCCAAGTCCGAAATAATCATACAAATCTATTGGAACCTTCAAATCCTGATTTCGAGGTCGTTTACTCTAAAGTCAAACCTTAGCCAACCCTTCCAATATAAAGCTTCCGAATTTAGAATTTCTTTCTAACTCAACTTCGAACTTCCCGAAATTCAATCCTGGCAATACGTACAAGTCATAATACCTTAACTAAATCTATTCAAGGGCTCAAATCGCTGATCAACCTGCAAGAGCTCAAAATGACTGGTCGGGTCGTTACACCTAGGGGTAGTTTCCCCCCTCACAAGGTTTGTTACGACCCGACCAGTTGTTTTGAGTTATAGTGCGTCGTTAGGTGGTTTGAGGCATGGAGCAGCTTTATTTTAGGTTTTATAAATTGTACATGTGGTCGGAATGGAATTTCGGGAAGTTCATGATTGATTTGGAAAGAAAATTCTAATTTCGGAAGCTTTAAGTTGGAAGAATTGACTAAGGTATGGCTTTTGAGTAAACGACCTTGGAATCGGCATTTGAAGGTTACAAAAGGTTTGTATGATGATCTCAGACTTGGGTGTATGTTCGAGTTGAGCATCGGATCACCCGGGAGCATTTCGGCGCTTATTGCGGAAGGTTGGTATTTTAAAAGTTTAAGAAGTTCTTATGTTTGGCTTGAAGTGGATTTTTAATGTTATCGATGTCCATTTGGGATTCCGAGCCTTGGAATAGGTTCGTATTGTGACTTACGACTTGTTCACAAAGTATGGCGTCATTCCGGAATGTTTTGATATGAATCGGACGCATTCGTCAAAGTTTGAAAGTTTGAAAGTTTAAAGAAGGATCTCGATCATCGATTCGTAGTTTTGACGTTATTTGGCAAGGTTTGAGGCCTCAACTAAGTTTATGCCGTATTTTGGGATGTGTTGGTATGTTTGGATAGGGTCCCAGGGGCCTCGGGGTTGAAACAGATCAAAAACAGATTGAAATTCGGATTAGAAGGAGTACTGGTGTTGCTGAAGACTGGTGCAATCGCACCTGCGGAAGGAGTGGCCACATGCGGTCATGCAGGTGCGAAGTTTAAAACACAGGTGCGATATTCATAGGGGAAGTTTGGGAGCGCAGGTGCGAGGAAATATTCATACCTGCGAAGCCGCAAATGTGGATGAGAGGTCGCAGAAGCGGAATTAGCCAAGACGACCTAGAGCCGTAGGTGCGTACCTTGGCACGAAGGTGCGTAAGCACAGAAGTACTTGTCGTTCGCAGAAGCACTATTTAGGCCACAAAAGCGGAGGCTGCTGGCTTGAGCTGCAGCCGCACCTGTGATGGTATTTCCCCATGTGTAGAGCCGCAGAAGCAGCTATTTGACCGTAGATGTGAAAAGTCGTCTAGGCAGAGGTGTTCTTTTCAAAGCGGGATTTGGCCCATTTTCATTTACTTTCATTTGGCTAGGGCGATTTTAGAGAGAATTCAAGGGGAGATTTTCATCAAGCAACACAAGGTAAGTGATTCCCACCTATTACAAGTTAAATACATGGTTTGTATAAGGATTTAAACATGGAAATTAGTGGATATTGTGGGGTTTTTTGTTGAAAACCTAGAATTTTGTATTTTTGGATTTTGACCACGAAATTGGACGTGGAATTGAGAATAAATTATATATTTGAGTTCATATTGTTATGGGTAATGTTTATCTTCAAAAAATTTTGAAATCCGGGCACGTGCGCCCGAGCGGAGTTGGGAATTATTATGAATTGAATTATTATAAGCATTGGAATATATTTTGATTAGATTGCAACTTATTTGAGTAGTTTTGGATCGACGGGCATAGGTTTGAGGTGTTAGATTTGGAGCCGGTTATGGAACTTCGGAGCGAGGTAAGTCTCCTATCTAACTCTGTGAGAGGGAAGCTACCCCTAGGTGATGTATTTGTTATGTGCTACTTGTTGCGGGGGCTTCATACGCACAAGGTGACGAGAGTCCGTGCGTAGCTAGATTCATGTTATTTCCAGGTAGACTTAGTTTCCCGCCATGCTATAATTATACTATTTGAGTTGTCTCTTGCCTATTAAATTCCTTTATTTTACGTTGCGACATCAGACTAGACTTGTGTAGAGTGATAGACTTGCAATTGTAGAGATTCGACAGGCTTCATGATTAGCCACGAAATAATTGTACTCCTCTTATAAATTTCTCCCGCGTCATGCGTTCTCATCAAAAGATTTTCATTAAAATTTATAACTCACACGTCTATTCGTGAGTGGGGTCAAGGACCCGTCAAAGCTTCTTATTCTAATGGGATCGAATCGTTTGCCTCGGCAGGATAGATACATCTAGGGTTCATGCCATTCGACCCTCGGTAGTGCGCACACTATGATGGATCGGGTCGTACGCCTGAGCAGGATTATGTACCACACTCTCATGGGAGCGGGGTTGTTCGCCTCAGCAATAAAATAGATGTATCTATGGTTCAAAAATATTATGATGGATCGGGCCGTACGCCTTGGAACTTCTATAAAATACTCTTATGAAATCGTGCATAATAATTGATAAGAAGGCAGTATAGATGTGAGTTTTCCTGATTTGAAATGTGGCGACCTATTTAGTGAGGTCCATTATATATACTCCGATTGAGCAGATAAATTGATAAATGTGTGCTATATTCCGCCTTGTCGATTCATATGGAGGTTTTGGGAAGACTCGGAGTTTATGCTTTATGGATGTGATGTACAAGAAAATGAATTCAGCAAGTTGCTTCTTCAAAAGGGTGTCCATGCACTAGCAGAGCGTGGGAGTTTGGTTATGTTCGAGATCAGGTCAGAGTGGGTGATTCTCAACAACGGTCCTAGTGGTTCAAGAATTAAAGTGCAGTACCTAAGGATTTCGGGCCCGTTGTGTGGTTAAAAATTGATTTTTTGTAGTGGATTGCGAATGGAACTTTGAATGTTCTATGTTATCATCGGGCATGCAGCGTAGTATTGGAGTAAGGGAAGAAATAGCTTCGATTCGCGAAAGGTCTTGCAAAATGGGTGTACCAGTTGGAGATGCTATTGTGCACTTGAAAAGGGTATGAGATGATTCATGGGTATTGAGATGATGTGGTCTCGCGATTCGGGTCACTCGGGATGAGGGCGGATTGAGTTCGTTATGTTGTGAATGGGGCTATTATTATTTCTAAGACAGTTCAAGAGTACATTGAAAGAAGTTGAGTCGGTTAGTAATGGTTGAATCGGCATGGTTGTGGCAATGATCAGTTCCTTTGGTGTGTGAAGTTATACATGTGGTTTGTGGTTATACGTGCGGGCTAGACAGTCACCATGAACTGATTGATTTGGGAGGTACTTGATTCAAATGGCCTTGTTGTGTAAATGGACTCTGGAAGAGTCATGACGGTTTAGATCACGGCTTGAGATTTGTATTTTCTGCGGTTTGGGAATTCAGTTGCGTGTTACATTGACTCTTACGAAATGAGCTAAGAGAAAAGTTTCTAGCCAATTAAGTGTTTATTCTACTGGTAGTTCAGGAGTTATGATGAATTTGTGTATTCTCGCATAGCGGCATGCAGGTCATTTATCGCACCTTAGCCAAGCTTGGATTTTGTGTCATATTGCGCTATCCATCTCCCCAAGAGTTGTATTTTTGCACTTGGCGTGCTTATGGCCGATATTCAGTATTCCGTAGGTAGAAGCATTATGGCTTGATAGGTATGTCCTTACATATTGTAATGAGTGGATCGGGTGGCACGCCGCCACGATGTCATGTTTGGATCGGGTTGCACACCGAACACTGTTATGTTGAGTACGGTTCCCTATATCTATTCCTGCGTATTTTGTTTCCCATCCTCTGAGAAGGGTTCATAACATCTATTCGACCGTTTTATTTTTTATGGGAGCTGGGCAATTTTTTTCCAGAGTTCGCTCCTCCTTATGTGTCATATTCGAGTTGTAGCTTATCGGTGCATTGATGGCGTCATATGAGATCTGAGTCAATGTTTGAGGCGGCTTATTACCTGAGTAGCTTGTATTGGGTGAAACAAGATTATTGGACCTGAAATTAGTGCAATCAGATTTATATAAGGTATATTTAAGAGCAAATATCATTAGTGAATTCAGAATGAAGTAATGGTTCTTTTCCGGAGGAGAGACTCCATGATTTGTTGATTCGGCAGGTGGTTATGAGTTTCTACACGTCTCTTTCATCGTGGCAGTATTGCGAGAGTTGGAACAGGATTTATATACGTCATGAGATGTATTGTGGGCATCAGATTTTTGAAATCACAGCTATTGTGGTTAGAAGATGTTATTATGGGCATGTGAATTATGCGGGCCATGGTGTGAACTCAGCATAAAGGTGTACGATTGTGTTTTGGTGTGGTGTGTGGTGATTGGTACAGTGTTCGTATGTTAGAATCAGCTCTAGTAGAGAAATTCAGAGGTTGGAATTTGGTTCTAAGGCTTATTGACTAAATAAAAGGGAGGATCTTCAATCTGACTCGAGCTAATGTGTTCAACTGGATTGTGGTTGCACGGGTAGGTGGACGAGGTGTTACATAGTGATTTTGGACAACTCCGGAGCAGTTATTAGCATGTTCGAGGACGAACATATATTTAAGTAGGGGAGAATGTAATGACTTGGCCGGTTGTTTTAAGCTCTAGCACGTCGTTCGGCGGCTTGAGGCCTTGAGTAGCTTCACTTCAGGTAATATGACTTGTATGTGTGGTCGGAATGGAATTTTAGGAAGTTCGGGATTGATTTGGAAAGAAAATTCTAATTTCGAAAGCTTTAAGTTGGAAGAATTGACGAAGGTGTGACTTTTGAGTAAACGACCTTAGAATCGTGATTTGAAGGTTCCAATAGGTTTGCATGATGATTTTGGACTTTGGCGTATGTTTGGGTTGAGTATCGGATCACCCGAGAGAATTTCGGCGCTTATTGCAGAGTTCTTATGTCTGGCTTGAAGTAGATTTTTAATGTTATCGATGTCCATTTGGGATTCTGAGCCTTGGAATAAGTTCGTATTGTGACTTATGAGTTGTGTGCAATGTTTGACGTCATTTCGGAATATTTTGACATGAATCGGACGTGTTCGTCGAAGTTTGAAAGTTTGAAAGTTTAAAGAAGGATTTCCATCGTTGATTCGTAGTTTCGATGTTGCCTGGCAAGGTTTGAGGCTTCGACTAAGTCTGTGTCGTGTTTTGGGATGTGTTGATATATTTGGATGGTGTCCCGGGGGCCTCGGGGTTGAAATGGATCGAAAACGGATTGCAATTTGGATTTGAAGAAGTGCTAGTGTTGCTGAAGTGTCACGACCCAAACTGGAGGGCCATGACTAGCACTCGACCATACTTGCCGAGCACCAACGTACATTTTATCTAACCTTCTTTATTATCTTTTAGGGCTGACGAGATCAATATAAATGGTAGACATGGATCATGGACAACCAACAATAAAATATAATGGCATGAACATACATAATATGGGATGACCAGACAATCAAGAAACTATATATAAGGTACGAGCTACCACGCTACCACGAAAGACTATACAACAAAAACCAGCCAACAAGGCATACCAAACTATACATGAGTCGACACCTGTCTATGAGCCTCTAAAGGAACATAAGTACTGAAACATAGCCGGAACAGGGTCCCGACATACCCATAATGTCTATAACAAAAATGCATACCCAGACCACGACAAGTCCGGAGTATGTAAGGCAGGGAACCATAAGTACGAACAGTAATGTAAGCAGGGATAGAGAAGATACAACCTGTAACATCTGGGTACCTCTGAGGGCTACTGACATGAAATTCATGATACATATGTATATATACATAAACTTTTAAAACATACGCCTCTGGGTGCATCATCATCATCATATCATACCCGGCCGTAATAGGCTCGGTAAAACGTACCCGGCCATCATAAGGCTCGGTAGAATCATACCCCGCCACGTGGAGCTCGGTAAAACCCAACTGATCAGTGGTTGCACAATAGGTGCCGTACCCGGCAGACTATAGCGCGGCTCGGTAGAGTAACATAGATACATATATATAATGCATGCTCAACTCATGAAAGTACGTTCTAAGCCTTTTGGAGTGACGTAAGGTTGGTATCCTCTGTACACGTTATTAGGACTAACTCTTCACCATGAACCTTATAAGAATCAGGAAGTACCAACAACATTGATAACATAAGAACAAGAGAAGCAACATCAACGTCAATCGTTCCATAAGAGGGGAAACAATGTAAGTACTGCTAGCTTCTAAGAGTAGAGTTTCTTTGGAAGCTCATTCATTACATCATGTACCATCAGAGTCGTGCAAAAGAAGGAAAGGGATAGCCTCACATACCTTGTATATACTGCCCCAATCTCAAGCTATGCTACTATCATAACTCCTTAGTCTAAAATAAGAGAAATGATACTATCGTTATCATTTAAGCGTCATAACTATTATGTATCGACCACAACCTATTTTACGATGAAACGGACAGCACCTCCTCTATATATATGACTTCACACAATTCAAAACAATCACCAAACAGCCCAAACAACATCAATAATAATCATATTAAGCCTCCCAAAACAGTACACGCACAAGCTAATCACTTTATACATACGATGGCCACCGTAGTCGTGTCAAACGACCCGGAAATGTTACGAAGAACTATCAGCCTACAACCCTAAATCTATATGGTGTTTCTCAACACCCTTCTTCCTCCAAAACTCCACAAAACAGTAGTAAAACACGCAGCCCAACAGCATCACAAAACAGTCCACAAAACAGTCCGCTACAAGTGAATAACTCGAACTCATGGCTTCCGATCACCGTCCCGTGAGTTCTTACATGTATAGAACGAATTACCATGAATCCACAGGAGAAAAAATGTATGAAATAAAGCAGTAAACTTACCTTACTTTTTGAATAACTCAGCCCTTTCCTTGGTTCTTCAAACTCTAGGTTTCACCCCCCAATTAGAACTTGAAAGAGAGGGAAAATCGATTAGGGTTTGTGTGGGATTTTTGGGGAGGGGTTGCAGGGGTTCAATTTGATTTTGAAGGTCTGAAATAAGGGTGAAATAACTGATTTTATAATCCCTTAAAATTCCTCTCTTGGCCGACTTTGGGACTTTTAATTTTGTCCTCTAATTTTGGCAAGTAGGTGATGCACCTACTTGTCACCTACCAATCTGCGCAGGTCTGCGGAAATACAATTATCTCTATACTCCGAGATCGTATTGACAAACAGTTTAATGCGTTGGAAACTAGACTCATAGATATTTAATTTAGTAGGTATATCACCCTGTAATTCCTTCTAAATTGGGAGAAAAGCTTAGATATATTTGACCTAATGTTTAAGTAAAATCATGAACCTAAGTTGCGACAACTTTTGTCGATTTTTGTTTCATAACTCATTTGACTTCAAGACTTATGATACGGATATTATATGATTCAAATACCTTAAAAAGACCTCTTGAGTGTATTAAGCACCTCTAGGTTTACCCGAAAATATGAGTTACAACCTCCTTGATTCGTTTAACTCCTAATACTTGTTAATCACCCTTGTACACCCTTTTATCACTTAATACCAATAGGATTAACTTTTTATCATCTCAAAGATAATTACTTCTTAGATTTATGTTAGATAACATATGACATGAACTAACACGTGGGGATATGGGTTGTAACATGAAGACTGGTGCAATCGCACTTGAGGAAGGAGTGGCCGTAGGTGCGGTCACGCAGGTGCAAAGTTTCAATTGCAGGTGCGATATTCGTGGGGGAAGTCTGGGAGCGCAGGTGCGAGGAAATGTTCGCACCTGCGAAGCTGCAGATGCAGATGGGAGATCGCAGAAGCGAAATTGGCCAAGAAGGCCTGGAGCAGCAGGTGCGTACCTTGGTACGCAGGTGCGTAAGCGTAGAAGCGCTTGTCGTCCGCAGAAGCGCTATTTTGGACGCAAAAGTGGAGGCTGCTGGCTTGAGCTGGAGCCGCACCTGCGATGGTATTCCCACAGGTGCGGAGCCGCAGAAGCAGCTATTTTGCCGCAGATGCGAAAAGTCGTCTGGGCAGAGATGTTCTTTTAAAAGCGGGATTTGCCCCATTTTCTCTCATTTTCACTTGGTTGGGGCGATTTTTGAGAGCTTCAAGGGGAGATTTTTATAAAGCAACACAAGGTAAGTGACTCCCACCTATTACAGATTAAATACATGGTTTGTATAAGGATTTAAACATGGAAATTACTGAAAATTGGGGATTTTTGGGTAGAAAACCTAGAATTTAGTATTTGTGGATTTTGACCATGAAATTGGACGTGGAATTGAGAATAAATTATATATTTAAATTTGTAATGCTATGGGTAATATTTATCTTTGAAAATTTTTGAAATCCAGGCACGTGGGCCTGGCGATTGTATTATAGACTGTTCGAGCGGAGTTGGGAATTAATATGAATTGAATTATTATGATCATTAGAGTATATTTTGATTGGTTTGCACCTAGTTTGACTAGTTTTGTATTGACGGGCATCAGTTTGAGGTGTTAGAGAGGCTTTGGAGCCAGTTATGGAACTTCGGAACGAGGTAAGTCTCCTGTCTAACTCTGTGAGTGGGAAGCTACCCCTAGGTGATGTATTTGTTATGTGCTACTTGTTGCGGGGGCTACGTATGCACAAGGTGATGAGAGTCCTTGTATATCTAGATTCATGTTATGTCCAGGTGGACTTAGGTTCCCGCCGTGCTATAACTATACTATTTGAGTTGCCTCTTGCCCATTAAATTCCTTTATTTTACATTGCGAGATGACACTAGACTTGTGTAGAGTGATAGACTTCTATTGTAGAGACTCGACATGCTTCATGATTAGCCACGAAATAATTGTACTCCTCTTACGAATTTCTCCCGAATCATGCGTTCTCATCGAAAGATTTCCCTTAAAATTTATAACTCACACGTCTATTTGTGAGTGGGGTCAAGGATCCATCAAAGCTTCTTATTCTAATAGGATCGGGCCGTTCACCTCGGCATGATAGATACATCTATAGTTCGTGCCATTCGACCCTCGGTAGTGCGCACACTATGATGGATCGGGTCGTACGCCTGAGCAGAATTATGTACCACACTCTCATGGGAGGGGGCCCGTTCGCCTCGGCAATAAAATAGATGTATCTATGGTTCGAAAATATTATGATGGATCGGGCCGTACGCCTCGAAACTTCTATAAAATACTCTTATGAAATCGTGCATAATAATTGATAAGAAGGCAGTATATTTGTGAGTTTTCCTGATTTGAACTGTGGCGACCTATTTAGTGAGGTCCATTATTTATACTCCGATTGAGGAGGTAACTACTAGCTGAGAGTTTGAGTTATTTCTGAGAAGAGAATTTTACCACGTATTTATACTTGTTGTTTCATTTATTTTCTCTGACTCTCACCTATTTACTTTTACTGTATCTATCTTATTAGACCACTAGTAAGTGTTGATGTCGACCCCTCGTTACTACTTCTCTTGGGTTAGGGTAGATACTTACTTGGAACACGTTGATTTAGGTACTCATGCTACACTTGCTGCACTTTTTGTGAAGGTACATGTATGTCTGGTGGTCTTTTGGACGCAGAGGCGCGGCTAATGCGGGGACTTTATGGAGAGCTGCATTTCATATTACGATCCGAAGCCTACAAAGTTTCCATCAAAGTTGTTTATATTCTCCTGTCTAATTTGTATTCCAGACAGATGTTGTATTTTGTTATATTTCCTAGTTGATGCTCATGCACTTGTGACACCAGGTTTTGGGGGTTCCTACATGTTGTTCATTATTGTAGTTTGTGTAAATATTACCCTTTACCCTGTAAATTCTATTTCATACTTTTTAATTAATGAATTTCATAATTTCAAAATACTAAAAATGAGTAATTAAGTGATCAATCACTATTGGCTTGCCTGACGGCAGTGTTAGGCGTTATCACGACCTTTTGTGGATTTTGGGTCATGACAAGGTTAGACAGGAGACTTACCTCGCTCCGAAGTTCCCTAACCGACTCCAATGCCTCTTTAACTTCTCGACTCACTGCCAAACGATCCGAAACTAGTCAAACAATGTGAAATTCAATCAAAATATACTCCAGTGCTTATAATCAATCAATTTATAATAATTCTCAACTCCACTCGAAAAGTCAATAAAATCAACCCTCGGGCCCACGTGCTCGGATTCCGGAAATTTTCAAAGATAAACTTTACCGATGACGCCACGAACTCAAATATATGATTTATTTCAAATTTCATATCCAATTTCGTGGTAAAAATCCAAACATACCAAATTCTAGTTTTTCTACCAAAATCCCACAATTTTCACTAATTTTCATGTTTATATACTTGTAGAATCCATATATTTAACATACAATAGGTGGGAATAACTTACCTCACAATAGATGATGAAATTCTCCCCTCCAAGAGCTCCAAGAATCGCCCAACCAAATGAAAACTGTGAGAGAAATGGGCTAAGTCTCGGATTAAAAGCACCCCACTGCCCAGCGATTTTCGCACTTGCGACCTCTCAGCCGCACCTGCGAAAAAATCCATCGCAGGTGCGGTTCCCTCTAAGCCCAGGTAAATGCGCTTCTGCGGACCAATTCCGCTCCTACGTGACCGCTTCTGCGGTCAAATGCTCAGCTCCCGCGCACTCGCACATGCGGAGCCCTCCCACTTCTGCAACTCCAGCTTGCCCAGCTCCAGCCAACCTGTGCTTCTGCGACCACCGGACCGCACCTGCGGTCTCGCACCTGCGGCCCTTTCCACGCAGGTGCGATTGCACCAGATCTCAGCTGCCCTAGCACTTCTTCCAAGTCCAAACTCGATCTGCTTTCAATCTGATTCGCATCCGGGGCCCACAGGACCCCCAGGACCCTGTCCAGTCATACCAACGCATCCCAAAATGTGACACGAACTTAGTCGAAGCCTTGAATTACGCCAAACAACATCAAAACTACGAATGGATGATCGAAACCTTTCTTTAAACTTTCAAACATTCAAACTTCGTCGAACGCGTTCGAATTATACTTAAACATCCCGGAATGACGCTAAATTTTGCGTGAAAGTCACAAAACACGATACAAAACCTATTCCAAGGTTTGGAACTTCAAACGGACATCGATAACACCAAAATTCAGTTCAAATCAAACTTAAGAATTTCTTAAACTTCCAAAATGCCAACCTTCCATAATAGGCACCAAAATACTTCCGGACCAACCGATACTCATCCCGAACATACACCCAAGTTCAAAATCATCATACGAACCTATTGGAACCTTCAAATTTTGATTCCAAGGTCGTTTACTCAAAGGTCAAACCTTAATTAACTCTTCCAACTTAAACCTTCCGAATTTAGAATTTTCCTTCTAAAACCACTCCGAGCTTTCCGAAATTCAATCCCGACCACGCGTACATGTCATAAAACATGAAGTGAAGCTACTCAAGGCCTCAAACTGTCGAACGACGCGCTAGAGCTCAAAACGACCAGTCGTGTCGTTACACCAAGTGTCACAACAAAAATTCAATAAGTGTCAAATTTTAGGATAAAATTAGTTAGCTGAGTTAATAATTAGTTACTCTTTCTTAATTTGAATTAAAAATAATTAAGTATCTATATATTTTTAAGGAAACTATTACAAAAACAATATAAATAAATAACTTTAATGTGGAGATATATAAAATGATAAGAGTAATTTATTTTTGGATATGAGAAAGTTTTTGAATAATTCATATGGTCATGGTTATATGGATAAGATCATGTAACTAGAAATATTATAATAGATAAAATTAAAAATATATATATAAAAAATAATTTTAAGATGTAAATAAAATATATAAAGATATAAGTCAACTTATTATGTAGTAATTTTAATTAAAAAATAAAATATTTATATTAGATACAAATCTTTCTGTGTAGAACAGGACAAGCAAATCAATGTGATGATGCCAAGTGTCACAATAAAAATTCAACAAGTATGAAATTTTAGGACAAAATTAGTTATGTTAGTTCATAATTAGTTACTTTTTTAACTTGAATTAAAAAAAATTAAATATCTATATATTTTTAAGGAAACTATTAAAAAAATAAATAAATAACTTCAATGTAGAGATATATAAAATGATAAGACTAATTTATTTTTTGAGATGAAAATTTTTTTGAATAATAATTCATAGGGCCGTGCTATATGGATAAGATCATGTAACTAAAAATATTATAATAGATAAAACTAAAGACAAAAACATAAACAATAATTTCAAGAAATAAATAAAATATTTAAAGTTACAAGTTAACTTATTATGAAGTAATTTCAATAAAAAATAAAACTTTCATACTAAATACAAATCAATCTATATATATAATAGGAGAAGCAAATTAATGTGATGATGTCAAGTGTCACAACAAAAATTCATTAATAGTTACTCTTTTTTAATTTGAATTAAAACAATTGAATATCTATATATTTTTAAGGAAACCATTACAAAAAAAATATAAATAAATAAATTTAATGTAGAGATATATAAAATTGATAAGACTAATTTATTCTTTGAGCTGAGAAAGTTTTGAATAATAATTCATATGGTCTTGCTATATGGATAAGATCATGTAACTAAAAATATTATAATAGATAAAACTAAATACAAAAACATAAGCAATAATTTCAACAAATAAATAAAATATATAAAGATATAAGTTAACTTATTATGTAGTAATTTTAATTTAAAAAAATTAAATTTTCATATTAAAAACAAACGGGAAAAAGAATTCAATTTAATTTCTTATTGAAAATAATAATTTTTACAGTTATTAGTAGATTTATGACATAAAACAAAAGAACTTCTCTATTTAACTTTTGAACTAATTCAACACTATCCATTAAGTACAATAATATTCGTATTATAGATAAATAATAAATGAATAAAATTAAAATATTATATAAAAAAAAAGAATTTCAAGTGATAGCATAAAAATATATATACTAATTGAATTTCTCATGTAGAAAATTTTAGTTAATACATAGAACTCATAATATATATATATATATATATATATATATATATAATTATTAAAAATATTGGTAGGTTTTTTATAAAAATAATAAAAGGCTTATTTCTTTATACTTCTGATGAATTCAAAATTATAATTTAGCAAGAAACTATTACATTATTTAAATTTATAGTAAAATACAAAATAAAAAACTAATCAAATATTACAGTGAAAAAGAATGTACGAAAAAAGGGGATAAAGAAAATTTTTTGATAATTATATTTTGAATTAATAAATAGATAAAAGATAAACAATTAACACTCAAGAAAAATTATTGATAAATTTAGACAATTAAAGAATTTTGAACAATATAACATAAATTTTGTAAAAACAAAATTCAGAGTAAGAAAGTATATATCTATTTTATATTAAAAGAGAAGTAGTATCAAAATAGTAAGCCAATTGGCAAGTTAATAAAAAGTTATAACAGTAAATGTATAATACTAAGTACTTAATAAATAAGAAATAAATAATTTATTTGATTACTTTATAATGTGTATCTTTTGATTTTGTATAAATTTTATTATATTTATGTACACTATATTAAATAATAAAATAATAACTAATATTTATTAAACTAATATGATATATTAAATTATAATTTTATAAAATTAATATTCTGTCAAATTATCCGTACTTGGCGCAAGTTCTAACATTAGTAGACACGGATACGCAAAGCCATCTTTACACAAAATCATAAGACACTAAAATGTTTTTGCTTAAAATGCAGCACAAGATAAGTAACAACTTTAAAGAGAGTGAATTTTATTGTTGGTTATGCATTTTATTATATGAGGATTTTGAATAAGCATATAAATTGTCTGAGGATTTTGAATCCGCATATAGTTACTTGCAAATTGTTTGGTTAGAAATTCTAAAATTCGCATAAAATTTTGGTAAAAATTCAAGAAAAACGAAATTTCTTGCCTATTTCCCAGGGCAAAAACTGCAAGTAAATCCCATGATAATTCTTAAGTAAATTCTGTAGAAATGTTTAGATAAAAATAAAAATTATTGTCATAATATTTTTATTTTCATAATTATTTTTCTATTAAGGAAATCATTCACATATATATTTTTGTATCACGTAGTATGGCACCACAATATTGTTTCTTATTACTGTAGTATCACTATTACTAATTGCTAATTACTAACTTTTCTAAATATATACGTGACCCATCCCCTTCACATTTACATACTTTTTAACTCCTTATAAGCTTACATCACAAGAAAAACCCACATCTACTGAAGTCCATAACAGTTCAATGTATTGGCATCGAGCTCAACTTATAGAAAAGCTCACAGCTTTCAGCTGATATTGGACAAGTATGTCCCCGCTGTCACTTCTCTCCCTATGGAGTATTATTTTTATTTAGGAAAGGGTGCATTAAATAAGAATTTATTAATCAAATGAAAAAATCTTTCAAGTAAAAGCAAGTGCGATTATATTACATTTATTTAAAAATATTCTTAGTTATGTTATTTTTTCTAAAATTTTATTTATAATCCTGAAATAATACTTTAATTTCTTTTTATATAAAAAATACTTTAACTAACAAAAATTAAATATATCGTACATTTATTAAGTAATCGATAAGAAATGTTTTGCTAATTCTAATAATATATACAAGATTATGTTATTTCGATAATGTTAAAAGTCATGATGTTAGAAAGTAGAATCTAAGATCATTTGATATTTAAGTTTCATGCTAACATTTTAACAACGCCCAACTATGCCTATAAAAAGGATTAACGTTTGCTGACAATATAATTAGGCTCAAGAGTTTGAAGTCGTGTCCCTATTCGCTACGGCCTTTATTATTGCCAAGAACTTAAGTGAATCAACTGTTCGAATTATCATTTGAACTAAATAATTTCATCGAAGAAAATGTAGTAAAATTATCACCTAATTAGAGAAGGGTTTAATTCAAGATTAAGACGGCATAGAGTTGTGTCTTTTCTAATTGTCAGATTCCTTCTCGGTACGTTAGCTATAAGTTTTGCCAATTATTCTCTATGGATTGTAAGCACTTAACTTACTGGCTACCGCAATAATTTCTCAATCACTCGCGATAAATTGCTCGAACTACTCTAGCAAGCAACTTTTATTACTCACATTAACCACATCAAAGCTTCATTATTTTTAAATTTTTTTTTAAACTCGCCCTCAAATACCAAGGACTAACGCTATTCACAACAATCTAAATATGCATTTCTTTCTCAAGCAATACACACCATATAGGTACCATTAATCTAGTGCACCTTCAATTAACTAAGATAAACACATAGTGAAAATCAAAGGGTCCAATTGTATCAAAATGCAGCCAAGAGTTTGTTCTACAAATGGTTTCGCCAAATCCTAGAATAAAAAAATTAGCTATCCATAATAGTATATGAAATTACACTACTAAAATTTATAATCAAACAATGAAAAATATGGAGGAGTAAAAACTCGTTGTCGAAGTCTTCGTCTTGCTCCTAGCATCCCTTGCCTCCAAAAGTATTGTCTAAGCCTTTCAAGGATGTTTCTTGGGGCTTATATATGATCTAGGGCATGTAGGAAGTCGTCTAGACCAATCCAACTTGGGGCAGAAATTATTGGACGCGTGTTTGGCTCTCGAGGGACGTGAGACCCTTGGACGAGGCCATAATTTCCTTTTCCTCTTCTTTTCTCGCACTCGTCCGTGTGACGGGCTTCAAGTTACTGTGTTGCCAGAGTTGATTCCCCTGGATGACACGCGACCTTCAGCCGTGCCTCAACTTCAGTTATTTTCTTGCTTCTTCACTTTTCTTCGCGCCAAATTATCCTCCTTTTATCAAGCTTTATTGAAACACGTTCCTACACAATAGAAACGCGCAATGAGTATATTTTCGTCTCATAAGCATGCAAATCTTTCGCAAATCACATAAGATACGGGACATAAATATAGTCAAAACATACACCTTTTGCTAATTATCACATTTACAAACTAACATCACTTAAGAAACATACTATAATTAAGATTCATCATTATAAATAGACATGTGAGAAAATAACATATGTAAGATAGAAAGTTAATAAAATTAGTTATATTTTGTAAATGTAACTTAATTTCACTCTGCTTAGAAATTAAACTTAAATCGTTCACTTATGCGCAATTTTAGTATATTTTATGATGATATTAGCATTGGTAAAACCTTTTATATCAATCATATTAAATTTTTAATTCTTAAAATATCTAGATTTATGATAATTATTTTGTCATTGAATTTTTTTCAAAACTAATAATAGCTATATTATTCTCAATGACTTGTCATATTCAATCCAACATATATTGCATCTTTAAGTTTTATATAGGATCAATATTTTAACTATATTTACCTATAAGTAAATCGATAAAATATAAATAAATACAATTAATACTGAAGGATACTTTTTAGATATCAAGATTTTATAACTTTCAGAAAAAATATAATTTTTAAATTTAAAAATTACTTCATAATTATGCTGTTAAACACGAACTTAAATTTTTAGAGTTCCCCAACCTGAAATTATAAATTTGTGTTCACTTTATTTGATAGCTATAAGGGATTATACCAGCCATTTAGTTTTAGTGTTTGAAAACAAAAGAATTTTGGAAACTATTAACATCCAACTATGAAACATCCAACAATCAAGGGATGTGAAGCGATGGTGTAACGATCCGACCGGTCATTTTGAGCACTTGCACTCGGTTAGGTGTTGCGAGGGCTGGAGTAGAATCACACGATATATTATGACTTGGTTGTATGGTCGGATTTAGTTTTCGAGTTGTTCGGAATGGATTTGAAAGAATGATTCTTAACTAAGAAGCTTGAAATTTAAAGAGTTAACCGGAAGTTGATTTTTCAGTAAATGACTCCGGAATAGATCTTGATGGATCCATTAGCTTCATATGGTGATTTCAGACTCAGACGTATGCCCAAAATTTAAATTAGAGGTCACAAAGTGATTTGGCGTAATTTTCCGAGAAATTGTTAACTTTGAATTCCAAAAATTGGCCATAATTGATTTTTTGTTGATACAGGGTCCCGATTTGGATTCCGAGAGTTCGAGTAGCTTCGTAACAATATTTATGACTTGTGTGCAAAATTCGAATTTATTCCGAGGTGTGTAGGCACATTTTCCGTTAGTTTTTGAAAAATTAAAAGTTTTCATTTTATAAAGCTTGAATTTCTAAAGCTTGACCCGAGTTTGACTTTGTGGTTAACGGGCCCGGCATTTGATTTTTCAAAGTTAGTCCATTTTGCTATTTGAAACTTGTCTACAAAATTTGGCGCGATTCGGAGTTGATTTGGTAGGATTCGGATGCTAGTTTGAAAATTTTGAAGATCTTGAAATTTCTTTGAAAATCCTTGCGGTTTGGCTTTCAATTCCAAATTTTAGGTGTTATTTTGGTGTTTTGATCGCATGATCGAGTTCATATCATGTTTTAGAACCTGTGTTGGTTGAGGTCCAAAGAGGTTTGGGCGAGTTTTGAATAAGTTTGAGCAATTCGGCACTTTGGACCGCAAAACCTCGAATCTGTAGGCTTGTTAGTCTGACTTCGGAAGCTTAATCTTTTAATCTATAAGGAATTTGGATATTATCCAAAAATGAAAGTTGTAGCCCTTTAAGTATTTGGATATTTGTACAGAAAGTTATGATCGATTTACTAAAAACTGGTACTGCAGTTTCTGCCTGGAAAACTGTTGAAGCAGGTCGCCTCTTTAAAATGCGACCTGCTTGGAAATAAGCTGCCTGGGCAGCTTAAAAACGCATTTCAGCTTCTTTTTTTATTTTTTTTAAAACTAGTCTGAGAGCGAATTTTTCGAAGGGTTCTTCAAGGAAATCATTGAGGTAAGTGTTCATCATCTGAAATTGATTATATTTCGTGATTCCATGACTATTTTCATCATTTATTAGTAAATTGAGAAGAAATTGGGAAATTTGTAAAAGCTTTCAAAAATTAAAAAAAAATGAGGATTTGAAGGGCGATTCGATATCGAAATTTGATAAATTTCGTATAGTTGGACTCGTATTGGAATGTGTGTTCGGATTTCGTGAATTTTCGTCGGGTTCTAAGGTGCGGGCCCCGGATTGACTTTCGGGTTGACTTTTAGTTCAAAATTAAAAACAGAAGTTTTATTATCCGAAATCATTTCCTATGAGTTTTAATTGTGTTGTAAAATTATTTTGGCTAGATTTGAGCCGTCCGGAGGTCGTTTCACTCGCGAAGGCCATTTTAAAATATCGGTTTATCTTCGCCAAGATAATCGTCTTGCCTAACTTTGTTGGGAAACTTTTTCTACTAATTTCTATTGTTTTCTATATGCAGGGGTGATGCATATATGAGGTGACGAGCGTATATGCATGTGCCAGGGTTAATCATGCTCGGGGGTAAATTATACGATTAATAATGCCTTGTAGAATTACGTGACCTTCTTGCGTCATGTCTTACTTGATTTCTAGATTACTAAGAATATGAATTTAAATGTCAGAGACCAAGATTTAGCTTATTATAACTTGATTAAGATTTGACGGATTTGTGAGAAACAGTTGATATGTTTAATTCGGTCATCATTATGCTTAATCACTAATACATCGCTACGACTGTTATTCTAGGGATATTAGATTCTATACTTGAGTTGAAGATCATTTTTGAGACTTGTTGAAATACTTTAACAATAAGGTTCTTGAGGATTTATTGAACTATTATTGGCTTGAAGTTGTGATTGAGGCTCATTTAGAATGTTCGTTTAATCACTCTCATTGACGTTATTTATGCTTCCTGCCTTGCTTGTTATTGATATACATATGCTTGGTGAGGAAGATTATAAAGCATGAAGGGTGATGCCGTGCCATTGCATATACATTATCATGTGAGGAAGAGTGTAAAGCACGAAGGGTGATGTCATGCCATCTCATATACATTATCATGTGAAGAAAAGTATAAAGCACGAAGGGTGATGCCGTGCCATTTTATTTACATTATCATGTGAGGATGAAAGTAAAAGTACGAAGGTTGATGCCGTGCCATTTCATTTACATTATTTTTTTTTTGTATTACAATGTGTTTCATGGAACTAAGGGTGTTTTCGTGCAGGAGAGGATGAGAGACATGCATTATGTTGTGATTCTTTTCCTTGTATATAATTCATGCCTTTACGTGGAGTTGTTATTGTTGCACCTATGTTATCTATGTGATTTTTCGTTGTTGTTATGTCCTTGTCCTCTATCTTGATTGTTCTTGTGTTGTCTATGCCTTCTATCTGTTTAACTTGCAAATATCATGCCTTCCTTCTTGTTGTTATATCTACATCTATATCGTTCCTCATTTGTTGCACTTTCGAATAAGCTGTCTATCATGTGAGTTATTCATGTCTTCTATTTGTTAGCTTATAAATATCATGCTTTCCCTCTTATTTATTATATCTACATCTAGTCCTTCTACCTTGCTAGTTAGGTTAAGTTTATGTTCCTCTTTTCCGATTACTGTCATTGCTCCCATGACTTCAACTTAGTCTATTACCGTTGTCCATATGTATTGCCTTGTTCACTATTGCTACTTGTGTATTTCTTTCTTTATCATTACTGTTATCGGCATTTCTGCCACCTAACCTTGTTGCTACTGTTATACGCATATTTGGTGAGGATGAGATAAATTCACGAAGGGTGTTGCTGTGCTATTTGATTTGATGTCTTGAGTATATTTCCCACACTATGAAAGTGTGGATTTACTACCGTGATTTGTTGGTTATCGCTCTAATGAAAGGATTGGTCGTGATATTGAGGAATATTAATCATGATTTCTTCTAGTAATCATTTATTGCTTCACTCATTTGTTTCCTTGTACCATGTTCTGTTATTTTCTAGTATTGTTCTATTGTTAGTCTATAATACATGTTATATCAGTGAGTATCTTTTAACTAAAAATTCTCGTTACTACTTCACCGAGGTTAGTCAAGATACTTACTGTGTACATGGGGTCGGTTGTACTTGTACTATACTTCTGCACCTTGCGTACAGATTTTAGAGTGGAGCGGCGGTAGATAACGGGGGCTGACTCTGAAGATGTTCGTGCCTTCTGGATGTGGCTACCACTTGTCCCCGGGTAATTCTAGAGTTAAATTCTATTTATGTACATTTCAAACAGAAGTTGTATTTATTTCATATCCGTTTTTGCAATAATCCAGTCTTAGTAGCTCATGTCTTGTACTACCAGTCCTTGGGTTATATCGTATGGAATCAGGACATATCATTTGTCGATCACCTTTATTTTATTAGAATTGTGTTAACGATTAATTGGCTGACCTAATGGGTTGGGTTAGGTGCCATCACGATTAGTGGATTTTGGGTCGTGACAAGTTAGTATTAGAGCATTAGGTTCATAGGTTCTATGAGTCATGAGCAAGTGTCTAGTAGAGTCTTGCGGATCGGTATGATGACGTCCATACCTATCTTCATGAGGCTACAGGGCGTTTAGGAATATTTCCCTTCATTTTTTCCTTATCGTGCGGCCTTGTTTCAGCTTGTAACCTACGATTTTGATTCTTCCTATTCGTTCATATGCGACGTTATGCACTCGGTATCTGCTATGCGCCGGCTATTGTGATGCTGCAAATAGATTATGAAGGCTATGGATGCTTGATTTATCATCGTGATGTGCCGTCTAGTCTTGGGAGTGGCTGCAGTGGTAGATCTTTTAGTCGTTATTTTATGGTACAAAGCAGACCCTTGTATCTGGTTGGTAAGCACGAACTTGGGAAGACTGGCGGGTGGCCAAGTTGTTGTGATTATGGTGGGTTCATGGTAAGGTGTTGATTTGAGTACATCCAGAAGGTTATCTCCTACATGACGAGTTGGATCGTGTGTTTCGTATGAAGTTTCCATTAGGTGGAATGCATATATTATCGTTTCATAGCATTTGGGGAAGTTTGCTTGACTATTGCAATGATGGATAAGCGCGTGGCAGAGTCTTCGCAGTGTTTTATGACCAGTATTGCATGAGTTTTTGAAGTATTCAGCTAAATAGCCGTGCAGAATCAGGGCAGCTATGAAGATATGGTACTTTAGATTACCGATTCTATGGATTCGGTCTAAGTGGGGGAGTCTACTAATGATGGTCGCATTGTAGGATCATGCGTTCTATCAGCTTCCGGGCCGAGGGATTGCTTGGTTCTGTCTTTGAATAATCATGTGCTGGTGAAGCGGGTTGCCCGATGCGCAGTAGCTGTGTATTGAAGATCAGAGTAAGTTAAGTGGTTATCGAAAAGGTTCTGACGAGTTCCAGATCATATGTAGCATTTAAGGACTTCTGAATTTGTGTATGGATAGGGCTTGAGATAGGTAGCGAATGGTGATCGGATCTGCAGCATTTCTATGTCAAGAATGATTCTACATGTCAATATTGGAGAGATGCAAGGAATGGCTTCGGATTTGCAGAAGGTTTCAGAGCGAACATATAGGATTGAGTTACTTTTGGGTTGGCAGTCTGGGTGACTCGGTTGGGTTAGAAGCGATCAGTTCTGTCGATTATATGTTAGTGATTTTCGAAGAATTCATCATGGTTATGGCCATGACCAGATTTGATGTTTACTAAAGGTATATAAGCTATATGTGTACGGTGATGTTCTTCTGGATTGAGTTAAATGAAAGGTTCGCGGTTGATGAGGTGTTTAACTTGCTTATGGTTCAGAGTTGGTTATGAGATTTTCATATTTTCACGAGTTAGCATGTTAGTGGCGGTGCGTCGTGTGGGGTTGAAAGTTGCGAGTACAAGGTTACGGTTTAGTTGTGGACGGAAGGATATGAGTTCTTGATGACACCGACGATTTCAGATGCTTAAGAGGATGTGGGAACTAATTGATATTGCCGGAGGGGAGTGCGCATGTTAGCAGGAGCATTGTGTTTTGACTTGTGGGTATTTTCTGTAAGATGATGGACTATGAGTGACATATCAACCATTTGAGCAGCGGTGTTGAGATCGTATATGGAAATTCTGGTATTCATCAGGTTCAGAGACTGGATGTTCTCGTAAGCAGACTATTCCTCGATTGCGAATGGTGAAGAAACGTTGAGGATTGGATAACTGATGGTATGTGTTATGGATAGGTTGCTATAGACTTTTGGAAGGTTATTTACATATTTAGAAATGATCAGAATTTGGTTTGGGGGTTATTTGTGATCCTAATGAGAATGTGCATTCTATGTCGGATCGTATTTGCTTGCTCTTGCGCAACTGTTACCACAGGTATATCATCGGGCGGAATGGATATTATTCGCGCCTTGGTCTATGTCATGTGTTTCTCTATTATGCTATGACGGATTGTGAGGGTTACATGATTTTTCGCACGCATATTGTAAATCTGCATAGGCCTTATGGCGTTATGGGAAAAATGGCCCTCGTGATGTTAACTTGCTTATTGCATCATAGTTGTGCTTGCCTACCTCGGTATTATTTGTGCCTAATCATTTTCCCACAAGTTATATTTGTGTACTCTATCGTGCTTGATGTTGACGCACATATGATCAGTGAGCCCGAGTATTTTGGCTCGATAGGTACCCCTATATGGATTGATATGATTGGACCGGGTTGCGCGCCGCAACTATATTGTGATGAGATGTAATTCCGTATACTTATTTCGTGTGTTTTGCTCTTACTTGTTCGAAAATAGTTCATAGGAAAATGTTTAAATTTCCCTGCCTGCTTAACTTTCTTAGTAGCCTTCTTATTTAACTTTCTTACTATTATCTGTTATATCTGAAGTATTACATGCTTGGCGTTCGGACCGGGTTGTGTGAGGATCCATGTGGGTTTTGGTGTGACTTGTCGGTTTGGTTGCTGGTATTGACTGATATGAGGTTTCTAGACCAGAGATTTGTACTATTGTATTGTGATAAGGAATGTTTGGAAGAATGATACCATATTTCTGCTCAGAATTTGGCAGTCGTCCTTATTGAGTATGAGAACTCCACAACTTGTTGATCTGATGAGTGGTTATGAGTCTCTGCGTGTTTCTTCCATCATTCGCTATGTATGAAGGTTTAGAACAAGGTTTTATTCGACATGGAGTTGGTTACCGGTACCGAGTTTTGTTATTGAGCAGCTTTTGTGGCCGGAAATTATCGTTGCGAGTACTTGAGTATGAAGTATATCATGTGATTGTATCTTGGGTTATGGTTATGGCTTGATACGGCTTGTTCGGATTTATACAGTGTATAGATGTAAGAACCGGATCTTAAAATAAATTCGGATGTTGAGGAATTTGATTCTAAGGTTTGTCAAAAAAGGTTGAGAAAAAAAGATTAAGATACGTTGTGTTACCAAATTTGTATGGATTTAGAGTGATGTGGGACCACCCACGGATATGTTTATGGTGGATTTGCACTGTGTTATGATTGCTCTAGAACAATTCTTAACACATTCGAGGATGAACGTATGTTTAAGTAGGGGAGAATGTAAAGATCCGACCGGTCATTTTGAGCATTTACACTCGGTTCGGTGTTGCGAGGGCTTGAGTAGCCTCATACGATATATTATGACTTGCGTGTATGATCGGATTTAGTTTTCGAATTGTTCGGAATGGATTTGAAAAAATGATACTTAACTAAGAAGCTTGAAATTTAAAGAGTTGGCCAGAAGTTGACTTTTCAATAAATGACTCCGGAATGGATTTTTGATGGCTCTGTTAAGCTTCATATGGTGATTTCGGACTCGGGCGTATGCCCGAAATTTAAATTGGAGGTCCCAAAGTGATTTGGCATAATTTTCCAAAAAATTGTTAACTTTGAAAAGCTTTGAATTCCAAAAATTGGCCATAACTGAATTTTGTTGATTCCGGGTCCCGATTTGGATTCTGAGAGTTTGAGCAGCTTTGTAATAATATTTATGACTTGTGTGCAAAATTTAAAGTTATTCAGAGGTGCTTAGGGACGTTTTTCGTTAGTTTTTGAAAAATTAAAAGTTTTGATTTTATAAAACTTGAATTTTTAAAGTTTGACCCGAGTTTGACTTTGTGGTTAACGGGCCCGACATTTGGTTTTGAAAGTAGTACAAGTCCATTTGCTATTTGAAACTTGTCTGCAAAATTTGGCACGATTTGGAGTTGATTTGATAGGATTCGCACACTTGGTTGAAAATTTTGAAGTTCTTGAAATTTCTTTGAAAATCCATGCATTTTGGCATTCAATTCTAAATTCTAGGTATTATTTTGGTATTTTGATCGCACGAGCGAGTTCGTATCATATTTTAGGACCTATGTGTATGTTTGGTTGAGGTCCTGAGAGGTTCGGGCGAGTTTTGAATAAGTTTGAGCAATTCGGTACTTTGGGCCGCAGAACCTCGAATATGCAGGCTTGTTAGTCTGACGTCGTAAGCCTATATCTTTTAAACTATAAGGAATTTGGAGATTATCCAAAAATGAAAGTTCCAGCTCTTTGAGTATTTGGACATTTATACAGAAAGTTATGATCGATTTACTGAAGATTGGTACTGCAGTTTCTGCCTAGAAAACTACTGAAGCAGGTCGCCTCCATAAAATGCGACCTACCTGGAAATAAGCTGCCTAGGCAGCTTAAAAATGCATTTCAGCTTCTTTTCTTCATTGTTTTGAAATAGTCCGATAGCCGCGATTTTTCGAAGGGTTCTTCAAGAAAATCGTTGGGGTAAGTGTTCTTCATTTAAAATTGATTGTATTTCGTGATTTCATGATTATTTTCATCATTTATTAGCGAATTGAATGGAAGAAATTGGAAAATTTGTAGAATCTTTCAAAAATAAAAAATGAAGATTTCATTCGATACCGGAATTTGATAAATTTGGTATGGTTTGACTCATATCGGAATGAGTGTTTTGATTTCGTAAATTTTTGTCGGGTTCCGAGGTGCGGGTCCCGAATTGACTTTTGGGGTTGACTTTTAGTTCTAAATTAAAAACAGAACTTTTATTATCTGAATTTTTTTTTCTATGAGTTATAATTGTGTTGTGAAATTATTTTGGCTAGATTAGAGGCATCCGGAGGTCGTTTCACTCGCGAAGGCCATTTTAAAATATCGATTTAGCTTTGCCAAGGTGCATCTTGCCTAACTTCGTTGGGGGACTTTTTTCCACTAATTGCTATTGTTTTCTACATGTAGAGGTGATGCATACATGAGGTGACGAGCGTATATGCATGTACCAGGATTAATCATCCTCGGGGGTAAATTATACGATTAATTATGCTTTGTAGAATTACGTGACCTTCTTGATTCATGTCTTGCTTGACTTCTAGATTACTAAGAATATGAAATTAAATGTCAGAGACCAAGATTTAGCCTATTATAACTTGATTAAGATTTGACGGATTTTTGAGAAATAATTGATATATCTAATTCGGTCATCATTATGCTTAATCACTAATACATCGCTACGACCGTTATTCTAGGGATATTAGATTCTATATTTGAGTTGAAGATCATTTTTAAGACTTGTTGAAATACTTTAACAATAAGGTTCTTGAGGATTTATTGAACTATTATTGGCTTGAAGTTGTGATTGAGGCTTATTTAGAATGTTCGTTTAATCACTCTCATTGACGTTATTTATGCTTTCTTCCTTGCTTGTCATTGATATACATATGCTTGGTGAGGAAGATTATAAAGCACGAAGGGTGATGCCGTGCCATTGCATATACATTATCATGTGAGGAAGAGTGTAAAGCACGAAGGGTAATGTCGTGCCATCTCATATACATTATCATGTGAAGAAAAGTATAAAGCACGAAGGGTGATGCCGTGCCTTTTTATTTACATTATCATGTGAGGATGAAAGTAAATGTACGAAGGTTGATGCCGTGCCATTTTATTTACATTATTATATTTTTTTTGTATTACAATGTGTTTCATGGCACGAAGGGTGTTTCCGTGCAGGAGAGGATGAGGGACATGCATTATGTTGTGATTCTTTTCCTTGTATATACAGTCATGCCTTTACCTGGAGTTTTTGCACATATGCTATCTATGTGATTTGTCGTTGTTGTTATGTCCTTGTCCTCTATCTCGATTGTTGTTGTGTTGTCTATGACTTCTATCTGTTTAACTTGCAAATATCATGCCTTCTTTCTTGTTGTTATATCTACATCCATGTCGTTCCTCATTTGTTGCACTTTCGAATAAGCTTTCTGTCATGTGAGTTATTCATGTCTTCTATTCGTTAGCTTATAAAGATCATGTTTTCCCTCTTATTTGTTATATCTACATCTAGGCCTTCTACATGCTAGTTAGGTGAATTATGTTCCTCTTTCTTAATTACTGTCTTTGCTCCCATGCCTTCAACCTAATCTATTACCGTTGTTCATATGTGTTGCCTTGTTCATTATTGCTACTTGTGTATTTCTTACTATGTCATTACTGTTATCGGCGTTTCTGCCACCTAACCTGGTTGGTACTGTTATACGCATATTTGGTGAGGATGAAATAAATGCACGAAGGGTGTTACCGTACCATTTGATTTGATGTCTTGAGTATATTTCCCACACTATGGAAGTATGGATTTACTATCATGATTTGCTGGTTATCACTCTAAGGAAAGAATTGGTCGTAATATTGAGGAATATTAATCATGATTTCTTCTAGTAATCATTTACTGCTTCACACATTTGTTTCCTTGTACCATGTTCTTTTATGTTCTAGTATTGTTCTATTGTTAGTCTACTGCACAGGTTATATCAGTGAGTATCTTTTAACTAAAAATCCTCGTCACTACTTCACCAAAGTTAATCAAGATACTTACTGAGTACATGGGGTTGGTTGTACTCATACTATATTTCTGCACCTTCCGTGCAGATTTTGGAGCGAAGCGGTGATAGAGGACGGGGGCTGACTCTGAAAATGTTCATGCCTTCCGAATGTGGCTACCACTCGTCCCTGGGTAGTCTAATTAATATATTTTTTAAATCCTTATAACACTATACTAAGATTTTTCCTACACTAATTAAAAGTTTCAGCTAAATAGATTTCTAGCAAAGGGGTGCAACTGATCATCCTTAGACAAATGTGCCTCCACCACTAAGTCTTGTATCCTTAGAATTATAGAGGAAATAAGACTTTAGCTTCTGTCTTACTGTTTAAGAAAAACAAAGAATCTCTTACGTTATAACATCACGTAATTATTCATAACAAATCTTTATATGATAATGTAGCCTACTATAATTAAATAATTAGATTACACGAATTTAAATTCTCGCATTGTGAGTGCATGCTGTTAAGTTAAATCCTAAAAGTAGACAACATAAATTTGATAGAATTATCTGCCATTGCCATCTTCTTAATAGCATAGGGTAATTAATGAAGTCAAATTTGGCAGAGGTGAAGGAAGACTGAAAGGACATTTTAGATTTCTGGGCAAGAATTGTTATAGTATATATTGTATATCCACTTTCTTACTAATATCTAGCTGACAAACTCCACATGCATAGACATATATAATTGTCCACACTTCAGACTCTTCTCCCACTCATTATTTTTGTCCATATGGAAAGTGTATAAAGAATACCCACTTGTCCGATCCCTACACTTAAATAGCTGATCTAATCTTTTCTTTTTCTTTTTCCCAACACATTCTCCCATATTCTTTTATGGATAGTGGACTCATCCCTTCTTTTTTCTTTTGGTTTAAATATCAAGTTTTATATGCGACACTCTTCGAATTCGTAACGTGCACTTTAACTCACATACAATACATTGTACTCTTACCCAAAGACCAAAGTTAGGGATACATTCATAAAAATCTCATGCCCTGCAAGAACGGATAAGTTATGCGTTGAACTGAACCGGATATTTTTGCTCAAAATTTGTATATGTATTAAGAAACTTACATAAATATGAACAAATATTAAGTTTTGAATCAAGGAACTCGAATAGTCAATGAGTTCAACAGCCGCCCCAACTCATAAAGCCAAAATTCTAAATCCACTATTATACTCCGCCACTCTTTTCTCTCATTTAAACTTTAAACTCATTTAAGTTATTCCTTGTATATACCTCTGTGTGTGTATATATATATATATATTGCAAGAGCAACATTCCCTGCAGGAATTTCCCACTCCCTCTCTCTCTCGCTTCTCTCTTCTCTGGAAACGGGTTTTCCTAGGCAGAATAAACATTCTACTCTTTTGTTCTTTGGGTAAAACAGTTAAAACATCTTTTCTTGGGTCAGGAGATTTGCCTCGTAACTAGTCAGTGGCTGCATTTTCTGTTAGCATTCTTAATTCACAATAATAATCTTACCACTTCAACCCCGGTTCACTCCTAGTGCGAAATCTCTTTGACTTTATCTTTCTTGTTGCCCTCATTTCTCTAGCTGATCAGAATTAAAGCTTCTCTTAATTTAATTTAAGCTGGTAAGTTTCCTCATGCATTCATTATAGCATTTTTGCATTTTTCTGAATCCCCCTGTTAGGATTCTTGGCTTCTAAGTTATGTATCCTCCACTACCTCTTGGGACATGCAACTAATAAATGAATGAATGCATGCAATAGATATATGTAACATATTTTGTATATGAAAGGACACCAGGAATAGAAGATAACAGAAAATTGCACTGTCTAACACTAATTAAGATTAATATAATGTTTCCTTTGCAGGCTTTTAGAAATGTCTGCAAGAATTAATAGTATCTTAATTGTCAAGTGCAGAAGCAGATTGGTTGCATTAAATGGTTTTTTCAACTATTTGATCCGAAGTCACAAAAGGCTACTATTCTCAGGTTCTTTTCCTCACCACTCATGATAAATATATATATATACACACACACCATATTCACTGTTCTTGCAACTGAATAAAACAAGCCTCTTAAATTTATAAGTCATTTTGACGTTTCTCTCCTTTTGCAAGAATTAACTGTCTTCATAGAACAACAACTCCAGAGTGGTATTTTGGTGAATAATTAAGTAGAAAGACTTGTTGCTCCCCAACGCACACGCAAGTATACGTGGTCGACAAGTAATACAGGATTATGAGTCCGGATTATCGTACCCAAGGGACTTAATTTAACTACTTTATAACAACTAATATAGTTATTTAAACAAGAAAGAATCGAGTTTAATAGTTGAATTATTCTAAATTGTATTTCTAATTTATATCTAAGAATTGCAAAGAACAAGTATGTGTTTTGTAATCAATAAAACGAAGATTCCAGGGTTGTGATTATGTTTCCAATCATATTGTGTTCTAATTAACTTCTCGTTCATATAATTCATGTAAGATTGCTAATTGATCGATAATTATACTCATAGCCTTCTTCCGAAGTATTATTCGCCTATTCCTAACAAGATTAACACCTATATTCCTATGGAATTAATCTAGCAAAATGCAATAAGAACACGATTATCCAATTAAGCATGGTGATTAAGTATATTCCTATCCTAACCACGAATCCGCCCCTTTAAAAAGGTTAAGAACATGCTTTCTTCAATTCTTATTCTAATCTAAACATAGTTTTCCCAAACATAGCATAGATAATTGATAGAACTTAATTGATGGCAAAAACAATTAAGCAATTAGGCATAGAATTGAAGAAATAATCATATTAACATGAACTATTAAACAAAATCATCAAGTTCGAAACACAATATTCATGGCTAATCACAACCCCAGAACAAGGGGTGATTAGCCACTCATGTTCACCAAAATCAAAAGATTAAGTATGGAAAAACTAAATAGAGATACTAGACAGAATTGATGACTTTGAATTGCTTGTGTTGTTGATGTTCCTAAGCTTCCCTAGCCTCCAAAATAACGTTCTTCTCCTTCAAGATGGGTTTAGGGGTGTTTATATAGGAGTTGGGAAGGTTTGGGGTCGAATTGGAGGTCTTCTAGACGAAGTAGGAGAGATTACCGCAGTCGGCGCCCTGGCTGGCGCCAGGCCCCCCCCAGGGGACTGCGGGCAGTGAGTTTTTCTGCCTTGCTGCCTCCAGCGCCACAGGCAGCGCTAGGCACTGGCCTGTGGCTCCCTGTCTTCCTTTGTCCGGTTTCTTCTCGTTTTGGCTCGTTTCTTCCCCGTTTTCGCTCTCAATTGCTTTTGATTCATTCCTACACAGAAAAACACATTACATTAACATGAATCGATGCAATTAACTTCCCAAATTCACAAAACAAGAGCTAAATATGAGATAATTTGTACATCATTTTATATCTTTTCTACCAATTATCATTGCCCTCATTTCTCTAGCTGATCAGAATTAAAGCTTCTCTTAATTTAATTTAAGCTGGTAAGTTTCCTCATGCATTCATTATAGCATTTTTGCATTTTTCTGAATCCCCCTGTTAGAATTCTTGGCTTCTAAGTTATGTATCCTCCACTACCCCTTGGGACATGCAACTAATAAATGAATGAATGCATGCAATAGATATATGTAACATGTTTTGTATATGAAAGGACACCAGGAATAGAAGATAACAGAAAGTTGCAGTGTCTAACACTAATTAAGATTAATATAATGTTTCCTTTGCAGGCTTTTAGAAATGTCTGCAAGAATTAATAGTATCTTAATTTTCAAGTGCAGAAGCAGATTGGTTGCATTAATGGGTTTTTTCAGCTATTTGATCCGAAGTCACAAAAGGCTACTATTCTCAGGTTCTTTTCCTCACCACTCATGATATATATATATATATATATATATATATATATACATATATATATATATATATATACACACACACACATATTCACTGTTCTTGCAACTGAATAAAACAAGCCTCTTAAATTTATAAGTCATTTTGACGTTTTTCTCCTTTTGCAAGAATTAACTGTCTTCATAGAACAACAACTCCAGAGTTGTATTTTCGTGAATAATTAAGTAGAAAGACCCAACAAAACATATTCAGCAAAAGTTTTAGTTTTCGGGTTTGGGGGGTTGTTTCCTTAAGTAAAAGTTAAAGAACGTGGATAATTGTACGTTGCCAGTAATAATCGAATTCACAACAGATCATTAACAAGCAGATTCAAAATCTAAATCTCATAGGTCTAATCTTTAAGATTCTTAGTATTAAACCTATTATGTTTTTAAATCATAGGTCCATACCTATTACTATTTATTACTATAATTTTTAACAAATTTTTACACAAACTTTATATTTCTGTATTGAATTCACATGAATTCGGTGCTATACAGCTACACCCACCTCTGAAATTATTAACATTCTCTCTAATTTTAAGTCAATGAATACTATTACACCGACTAATTTTAGTGACAACGGGTGCAATATAGGTACATCTTTCTGAAATTCTTCCCGTACAGTTCGAGTTAAAGATATTAAGTACCCTCACATCTCTGGCCGTAAAATAGGTAGCTTCGTAAAAAGCAATTTAAGTAAAAAGTGTATTAATGTAAAGGGATCCCTTAGTTAATGGAGTTATCAATGTGAAAATGCTAAAAAATAAAAAAATAAAAAAAATATGCCATTTTTGGAACAAACAAAGCCTACTATCATTTATGAGAATAGTTTTTAAAAAAGAAGCAAGCGTGTAAAAATTTCTATTTTAATTGGATTATTATTAAATAGACTTAAATAAAAATTAAAAAAATGTGAAATAAGAAAATACTACTGAAAATTTATATTTCCGATCACTATAATTATTGTGTGGGTTAGTGAAAGTTTTATAATCTCTGTGTGAGAAAACATAAATATATGACTTTGAAAAAAAAAAATCAATAGTCATATGACATTTTGTCCATTTGTAAAATTTACCTGCTTATTCTATTATAACATGTTAGTTTCATAAATAGTTACCTTATAAATTTTGAATGATGTAAATATTTATTATACTGATAGTACATAAAACTCAAAGCTATTCCTTCTCTTGTGACCCTCTTGTGCAGTTTTTCTGTCTACTTGGTTTGCACCCTGTGGTATCATTTTAATACCTGTGATTCAACTTATTTTCACGCAGTGCATCTTCATGAAATTCTCTCAAATTAACGAGACCCTTTACTTGAATAGAGTTCAACTTCTGTGCACCGGCAATATATCACTCTTACAACATCAGACTAAACTGACTTACAACAAGTAACTTTGTACAGTAAACCCAATTTAGTACACTAAACAGTAAGGTATATAACATGTTAAAATAAACTGACTGTAAAAAATTGAATCTTTTATGCATTACATGAAGAGGATCTCACTGTTGGTTGTTCTATCTTGAAGGTGCAATGAACGATATGGCAGCCAAATATGCAACAGAAATTGAAATAGTAAGATTTTGAACAAATGGTTTAATCTTGAACTAATCATTCATCCAAGCATCTCTATATCAACCTATAAAGACTTAATGGTGTGATCGGAAACTGCAGGAAGCGATCACAGCAAGAGAGTTGCCCTCAATCGACACATTGAAAGCCTCCTCCTGCTCTTTTTAAAGTCCATTTACTTCTTCAACAATGCAAAATAACAAAAGAGTACAACAAGCGCCACTTTGTCGTTCTCTAAGTAACTTATCAGAATCTCCTTCACAAATCCTACCAGCCAAGCAATCAAGTTTTTCTCATTCAGGTCGACACTCTCCTGATCTCCGAGATGTAGTTAAGGACTCAATATACAGGGACACCCGCAGTTTATCTGTAAGAACTGTTGCTAAAGTAGAAGGTAGAGTCCACGTGATGAAGCACATAGATTCTCCGAGGCCTCTTCAGCACTCAAATTATGGGAAGGCATCCAGTGGAACAGCAAGCGGTCCTGCAAAGCTTTGTGAAGCACATTGGAACGCGGAGGAAGATAAAGTTGGTTTCCTACAGCGTGCACCAAAGGAACGTCCTCGTTTCTCATGTGATGGAAGAGAGTCAACAGAAACGATGCAGTCTATGATGAAGCTAAAAGATCTTCCTAGATTGTCACTGGACAGCAGACAACAGTCTTTGAGGAGATCAGCCTTTGAATCAAGATCAAATTTTCTTTTAGGGGATCAAGAACTGCAATGTCGTAATCGATCTTCCAGCGTTGTAGCAAAGCTAATGGGGTTGGAACCTTTTTCAAATCCCGTTCCCTCAACTGATACTGAGATTGTGACACCTAACACTTCCCCGGCAAAGGATTCTATCTTTATATCAACAAGATCAGCTCGAAAGAGCAAGACAAATCAAGTTACCATGTCACCACATATTTCGGAATGGGATTTTGCCTCTCCACATATGAAATCCACCAACTCAATCATGAGACCTGCCTCATCTTCAGGGCTTCCACAAGAATCTGTTCGCTGGAGGCAACAAGTGGCCATTCAAGCCTCCCAAAAATCATCTGTCAGATACAAGGATATGGAAGCTTCACCACAGAGTCCACACCTTTCTTCCTCTGTTTATTGCGAAATTGAGAAAAGGACAATAGAACTAGAGTTCAGAAGGGCTGGGACTGATCTCAGCGCTCAGAAACAGACACTTCAAGCAATGCAGAAAACAAGAGAAAGGTTAGAAGGCCAAAGAGCTCTGCAGGCATCTGATGCTGAGTTGCAACCAGTGCAGCAGAGGAAGCAACGTAGCCCACCATCACTGACTAAAAAAGTGACTAACCCCCGAAAAAGATCAGAATCGTCAAATTTGACACCAAAACCAGCCAAACAAAATGATAAAATCAGTCTCGCAAGTTCCGCTACCCCAACTGCAAATGTCTCCAAATTTCAAGAAGTTTACACTCAAGCGCTTGTATATAACAAAGATGACACAGTTGACAAGCAAACATCCAAAGGTATGACACCTAGAACGTACAATGCCACGTGCTCTGGCCATTATCTTCCTTTCCCAGATAAGAAGATTAAAGGAAGAACATTAAAGGCAGTGCAAACAACCTCTTGTCAACAAACGGAAGGAACTTCCAGTCCTGTACTAGGAAAGACTTATGGAACTTTAAGTCCAAGACTAGAGCAGAAGCAACAGTGCATGGACAAACGAGCTTGTCAGACCATTCAATCATCAGAAACCAGCAAGGTTAAAAGGCAATAAATTAAGCAAATTAAAGAACTAGGGTCTTCAAAAAGGAATCAGAAAGAAAAACCTATCAATATGCAACAAACTGATGATCTAACTGAAATCAGCAGTTACAAAAGAAATTTAAGTGAGCATGCTGGAGCAGTTTCTGTTCTATCGGAAATCAACAACAGTTTGGAGTCACATGCAGAAACAGAAGCAAGCACACATTGTTCCATCCAGATTGATGCTAAGAGGCACGAAGACAATAAAGAAAAGAGTATGCGACTTCCCGTTTTTACATCTATTTTTCTATGTATGAACACTTACTGACGTTGACTTTGACACGGTCCAGGGTGACGCATTAAGGCTTAGTGAAGACACACCAATGAATGAACTTGCAATAGCATGAACTTGCAATAGCGACAGTTGAACAACTAAGTCCTGTCTCAGTGCTTAATGCTATATTCTATGTCAAAGATTCACCATCTCCAGTCAAGAAGAACATTGCGACTGCTTTTAGAGGTTTCTATTGCTCTAAATCATTTGTTTAGATGCAAACTAGAGATAATCATAGTGTCCAGGAAAAAGCACTATATGGAGGAACATAAAGCACAATAGCAGAGTTCCATACATCACTTCAAAACAAAAGGAAAAGGAAATTATAACAAAATGGCTTAGTTCAAAGATGACAACTTGGATACTGCACTCTGGAAAGTAAGGCTTGTTTCGTTCTATTTCTTTCTCTAAACTGCATGTCTGGGGGTCCACCTTTAGTTGAAAGAACATCATTATGTAATTCTTAGTGACCGTCATCATTTTATTAGGGCTTATTAAACTAAACATAGAAAATAGCACCTAAAGGAGTTATGCATATGTTCACATGCCAAGAGATAATCAATACCACATAGAATATTAATAATCTTAGCCACAAATTGGAGGCCACTTATGTGACTGAGTCACATAACTTGGACGAGAACAAGTCCCTACGATTACACTTGAACATGTTTAAATTCCCTTATTCATATTATCAGAAAATTTAAAAGAAAAAAAAAAAGGCAAGAAATTTATTTTATTATTAAGAAATTAAACAGATGGAAGAACAACGTCACCTGCATAAAGAGTTTTGCTAGAATTGAATTTGGTGTTGAAGCATGACTTGACAACTAATAATCTTCTCTGTCCATTTCCACCTTAACAGATGATGGGTTTGCAGTCCTGATGTTTGGTGTCGAGATGACCTAGATCATTCACCTTACAGGACCAGACTTGACCTTGAAATCGAGTCCAACCATAAGATAATAGAAAGCAAGGATGAATTGGTTCGTGAGCTCAGAAAACGAAACTCCACCATCCACGAAGCAAACATGGATCAACTCGCATCCGTATGCCAGAACCACAATCCAGACCACAGATACATTACTAAGATACTACTGGCATCTGGCCTTCTAAAAGATGTGGCCTCCATGTCCACAACCATTCAGCTTCACTCACCCAGCCATTTGATCAACCCAAAGTTGTTCGACATCGTAAAGCAGACTGAGGAAAGCAGTTTGCTAGCAACTGAAGAACACAGTGAAGAGATTGCTCAGATAAAATTTGATCATAAGACAAGTAGGAAGATCATATTTGACACCGTCAATGAGATTCTTGCCCGCAAGCTAGGTTCAGATTACAATTTAATGCAGAGAAATTGTTGGAATGCAATGCAGCTTCTGAAAGAACTGAAGTCAGAGATAGACCATTTCAATTCTAAAAGAGATGTTAGCATGAACTCTGAAGATGATGAATTGATCAGCATTCTGAATAAAGATATGATGCATCAATCAGAAGATTGGACAAATCATCAAAATGAGATCCCAGTGTTGGTATTGGATATTGAGCGCTTAATATTTAAGGACCTGATTAGAGAAAACATTAGTGATGTGACTACCGAACAGCATAAAACACCAAGACAGCGTTGTAGATAACTATAAATAAAATTTAAAAAAAAGGACAGCCCGGTGCACTAAGCTCCCACTATGTGCGGGTTCCAGGGAAGGGCCGGACCACAAGGGTCTATTGTACGCAGCCTTACCCTGCATTTCTGCAAGAGGCTGTTTCCACGACTTGAACCCGAAAACAGCCTCGTGCAGAAATGCAGGGTAAGGTTGTGCACAATAGACCCTTGTGGTCTGGCCCTTCCCCGAACCCTGAGTAAATTTTCAGACTTCCCTGCTTTTTTTCTTACTCCATAAGATCGTGTGCATCCTTATATGGTTATGTACAAGGAAATATTTGAGGCATGAACTGTATGAAATGTAAAGGATACTATTAGCCTGTCTAGCCAAGCTTCTCCAAATCCAAAAGCACTTTTTCTTTTAAAAAAAAGTGCTTTTGAGTAGAAGCAGAAGCATTTTTGGAGAAGCAGAAAAAAGTAGGTTCTACCCAAAAACACTTTTTTGAAAAGCACTTTTAATTTTCTAGGGTTACAGACATCCTAACAGTGTTCAATTTAGACCTAGTTTTTCCCTTTCAAGGTCCGATTATCCCTTTTAACTTTTCAGAAGTATCTGATCAAGATATTAATAAATTAATTCAAATAGGTAAAACTTAAGAGAAAACAATAGAACATCCGCCATGATTTGGATAAGTAGTGCTACTTCACACTGGCTCAGATTTAGCATATGCAGAAGCATAATGCTTCAATTAGTTTGTGTAAGGATGCAGAAGCATAATACGTAAATTAGCTTGAGGAAGGATCCCAACATCTCTAAAACAATCGAATAATATAAGGGCATTGTTGAGTAGTAGGTACCCCTTGGAATTAATCGAGGTACACTACAGCTATCAAACAAAAATTAAGTGCATGCTGAGATGGAGGACGTTGGCTCTATAGTAATTTCAAATACACAATCCCAACTTTTGTACCCGTTGGGATATACTTGTAGTTGGATTTCAAAATATAAACCCAAGAGCCGTTATTTTGGATTTATTTCAAATGCTTGACTATGTTTCATTTAAAAGCTGAAGGATTTGAAACATATAGCCCAAAATAAAATTCTAGGAACACTTGGCCACAGTTATTCCCACTCACACTCCCAAGCAGAATCACGCGCTTAAGTCATAGAGTTAGCCCAAACTCCCTGAGCCTCCTGTTGAAGTTACCTTTTAGCACTAACATATCTTGATGAATGACGGCTTTAATCTCCCATGAAAGCGATCAATCTTTTCTTGAAAATATAAATCCAAAAGATGTTATTATGGATTATTTCAAATGCTTGCCCATGTATCATCTAAAATCTACAGGATTTGAAGCATATAACCCTAAGTAAAATACTAGCAACTCTTGGGATAGTTTGAGATAACATTTCATGATTTGGGCAGGCCCCCCCCCCCCCCCCCCC